>PVJO010008604.1:13605-74440 GCA_004026905.1 Hystrix cristata | reverse complement strand
AGAAAAAGAGAAATGAAGAGGAAGATAAAAGAGAGTTACAGAGAATGGACAATGACAAGAGCAGCGCAAGTCCCGACTGAAAAGGAGATGCAGTAACTTTAATCAGTTCTGCTATTGATACAAGTCTAATGAAGTAGGACAGTCTTCTCTGGAACTACCCAAAGTATCAGGGTGCCACTTAAAAGCAATGCTATCAGTCGGCGGGCTCTGGAGCTCTGCCTTGTTTACAAATCTGCAAATTCATTAATATGAGATAAATTAGATAATTTGCCTCGAGTCACACAGCTGGTAAAGTGGCAGTGGAAGGACTCAACCCCAAGACTTCCCAATTTATTTCACGTAGCAATATTATCACACCAACCGACAGATTTATTTGATAAGAAAGAAGAGTCACCATGGCAGAAATGAGTGAAACCATAACGCAGGGGAGGTGTGTTACTTGCGTGGTATACTGATTATAAAATCCAACTAGGGAAAAGTGTAGAGAATGTCTTTATCATAGTCTCATTCTAATTGAAAAGACAAGAATATTTTCAATATAAGTAGTAGTGAGTTCCATGATGTTTTAAAATAAAAGGAAGATTAGTCTAACTGATGATAACCACTAATCCATGAAATCGTAGAGTTCTGGACAATCTATTCTCAGAAAAGTTCAGGAGGAACTGAAGGCAGAATGTATAAATTGTTGATGAATTGTTGGCCTGTTCATCTGCTAATGCTGCCATTATTAAGTATCCTCCACACTCTGGTCATTCCTGTAGAAATCCTGTTCTAAATATTTGCCCAGTATCCCCACCCCATCTTTATTGCTAGTCACTGTGATTCCAATTGTCTTTTTTATTTTCATCTTAGCTTTTACTGCTATCATTAATTATTGTTTTAGTTCCTCAAGTAGCCCCATTGCCAGCCAAAAATAAAACAGTGTAAACAAGCCAAGATAGACTCTGAATTATTTGCTCCTATATCACCAGCTCCAGCATAATTCTTGGTTTAGGAAAACAAGAATGCTAAACTTTGCTTAAAGAATAAGAAACGAATTGTTAATACTTATGTAAACCAATGCATGCAAATACAATTTTGGTTGGTCTTATGTCTTGGATTTTATCAAGATTGATTGATGTTCCTGTAGTCCGTGATTTATTTTGGATTTTTAAAATCTACTTCTTGCTTTTGAACTTGAGCAACAAGGTGAGTTAGTGTAAAACTGATAGATCATTCTTACTGTTAATGAAAATCTTTGAATTCTTTCAGTTCTGGTGTATGATTATTTAATTTTGTTTTGATTTTGAAAGGCTGTTGACTATCATCTACTCATGTAGCATGTGTTATCAGGGGTTAATCTGGTAAATTTAGGAGTATTATTATTTCAATAAAGTTTCTTCCGTCATATTTTTGCATATTTTTACATTTTATCTGCATTTTTCTCTGCTGCAAAACATGTACATAATACATTTTCTTTATCTTCCATATACAACACTTCTAATCATCCCGAATAACTTTGTGCTTTCTATTTCATTTTCCTTGATTTTTCCACAATATTCAAGCCTGCACTTTGTACTGTTACGATATCTATTCTCTTTTTAAATTCTTACAATGTGGCAATAAGGTTATTTTTATTAAACAGGCATATGGGAATAAACTGAACTATTTCTAAGTAAATTATAGAATATATTTACACTATTTCTCAGCAAACCACCTAGGTTGTCTTTTCTTTTGTGTTTTGGTACTGAAGACTTAACCCCAAACTTCCATCTAAATCAAAAATCTTTTACACTGAAGGGAAAAACTACTATATTCCTTAAACATACGATATGTTATCTTATTTCCATGAAAAATAATTTAAAGGGCACATATTAGGTGTAGATTTTGAACTAAACTGGGGGGGTCATAATGAATAAGTCTCAGGAGTTATGAAGCTTACTTCAGATATGCCAAGTGTGGTGGCACATGCCTGTAATCCCAGCACTTGGGAGCCTGAGGCAGGAAGATCATTACAAGTTCGAGGCCAGCCTGAACTACATAGCAAGACCCTGTTTCTAAAAAACAAAACAAAACAAAAACAAAGCTTATTCAAATAGGAAAGCATATGTGAGATGGACAAGGTTGTTTGATTGTTTATTGCACAGTGGTGTAACTTAGAACATAGTGGCATGGCATAGAAAACAAGGTTTGCTATCTGATAAATGGCAATTACTTATGTGCCAAGGTCTCCGTTTATAGAACTGAGCCACTAGGAGCTAGCACATAGGGGATCTTCAACAGTACACTCTCTAGTAAAACCTATACTGTTAATTACCTCCGCTATCTTTGACATGGGAGATTCAATTGGACAATTAGACTGTTATCACCATTTCACGCTATTTTCCAGTAACAAGTCCCATTGCAAGGCGATATGCTGTTTCCCAATGTTTCTTTGTCCAAAACGCCAAGATGTTCTCATTGAGGTATCTAGCCCTCCTGACTTTTTGATTTATGGTTCTCCAACCTCTTGATAATAGCAATATTATTTATAGAAAGAAAGTAAAATTGGTTCGTGGAAAGATAATATGTCTGTCAATGTAATGTGCCAACGTACCCCTTAAACCAAAGCAATATTAGAGTGTATATTTCAATCATCTCATTTTATAATCCAGTAAACTAATTCCAAAATGTGTAAGTGTATTATTCGGGGTTTAAAAGCTCCTTTTTTTTGACTAATACTTCAAAGATTTAGTGTTCTACTAAATCTTTTATGTGACATATATGGAAACTATAGCCCCAAATATTCAGAAAGTGGGGGCTGGGGATTTAGCTCAGTGGTTAGAGTGCTTGCCTAGCAAGCACAAGGCCCTGAGTTCGATCCCCAGCACTACCAAAAAAAAAAAAAAAAATTCAGAATGTGGAATACATGAGTATATTCAAATACCTTGTTCATGCTAATTCTTCAATCATCACAGCTGTTATGATTTGTGTCTAGATGTCCCCCCAAAGCCTCATGTGGTAAGAGATAGCTGGATCTAGAGTGTGTGGTTACTAAATTGATCCACTGCTCGGTTTGGCATGGTTCTGCTGGGATCAAGGATGTGAAACTAAAATTAAGGGTGGGAGTGCTACTCGCCCTAAGGGCAGGTAGCCTAGATAAAAGATACAGGAAGAAGCTAACTAGCTGCTTGTTTGCATTGCTTATTTGCATACATTCCTTGCATTTCCTCACTTTACTTTGCTGCCGGTCTGCCATGCCGCCCTGCCTCGGACCCAGGGGACTATAGGCTGAAACCTCTGCAGACTGTGAGCTAATAAACCTTTCTTCCCCTAACTTTGGGTGTCGGGTATTCTGTCCCAACAACGAGAAAAAAGTAACTAAAACAACAGGTTTCTTTTTTCTCTTGTATTTTAGATTAAAATAGTTCTTTGAATTGAAGAAAACAGCAAAACACTGTCTGTTGGTGGATGGCTTAAATGAAGATCACCTATGAAGCTTATCTCTAGTTCTATTTCTTTGTATTTCTCAGGCTCTGAATGTAGCTTTTAAAATCCAAAATCTTTTAAACACAATCTCAGTAAACAGGATCACATTTTAAGATTTGTTATTCAGACATTGTTACTACTATTCCTTACATTTTCTAAGTAAATATGTATTTCTTGGTCATGGGATAGTATGTCAAGAATACAGTTGTAAAAATAGAAATTTACAAAATGTTTACATTGGTAATTAAATCACTATGCTAACTTAGAGTTTAGTATCAAAATTGTGTAAAAAATATAGTTTGTAACTAACAGTAAGTAAACTACCGTGAAGTAAAATCTCTGAGGAAATTCACACTGCTTCATGGCTCAAAAATTATGAGTTACTATGTAATTTCTCTGTAGCAATTTTCTGCCCCCTACATGGAGCCTATAAAATCACTATTGCAATTAAGTAGAAGCACATATTAACAACACTTTGCTAGCTCTATTGTCTAAAGCATACTATGACATGGTAAACATGCACTAATCTGTTTTAGACTAGAATTGATGGTCCTCTGAACCTCAGTGACTTCCTTCTTTTTTCAATATCACCAACATCTATCAAGCAGGAATTATCAAGCTTCTTTTCACACTGTCCAGCTGACTCGTAACCCTCCATGATTTGTCTCCTTCCTTTCTTGTACAGAAAACATTTTAGCACTATTTCTAAGAACAAAAAGATGCTATAAAACCATGATGCTGCTAGCTAACTGGAGGAATGAAAATAAGTATTTTTACTGCAATAAAATGTAATATACATGGAATCTTGATGATATGATATTACTATATAAATTATAAGAAGCAGTGACTTATCCACTTCAATTCTACGGATAGCAGGACTCAATGGGAAAAATTCATTCTTGAATAAAGACATTCTTAATTCCAATTTCCCTAAAGAGTCTATGAGAACTATATCATTTTATCAAAACTTTACATTCTGTTTAGTGATATTTTCACATTATTGGTATTGTTGAGACAATTTTCAGTGTGCTGCTTGACAATGCCTTACAAAACATGCATGTGTTTGCATGTTTTGTAAGGCATTGTCTGGGCCTTGTTCTTGGTTCTGGCATTGTGAGCACATTTAGGGGACACAGTGTCTCACTCTGAAGCAGAATAGGCTGACTTGCTGTCTACCATACTGAGATGATGACTCCAAGGACAGACGTGCTTACTTCTGCTTGTGAGAGTTTTAAGTTCCCCAAATTTAGAGTTCATCTCCTGAAATGAATTACATTTATGGGGGGGCATCTAGGCCTCTCTACATCTCTGCGTGACAAGAGAAGTTCATTCAACCTATGCAAAACATTCAGATATTCTGGCCAACATTTTTTCCATGAGAAATAGAAGCAATTGTCTGGACCCAGGAGTAGTGTCTTCTAGCATCCATGAAGCTTGTTATCTTTCAAGTAACACAACAATGCAGGCTCTTTATTATTTTTGAAAGACATTTTTGTCTGCAAACTAGGACTCTGACAAAGAAAAGCATTTCTGGATGAAGAAGTATGAAATCACAGAGCCTGATAACAATTTCATGGAAATTGTTAAGAAACATGTTCACCAAACTGCATGGTCAACCAGAAAATAAACTGTATGGTTAACTAGGAAGTAAATGATCCTTTAGTTTATTTCCCATTAATAAGAAGACATTGAGAGATGGCTGTGTGCTGACAACTAGAAAATAGGCTGAAATACAGCTGTCTGAGCATTGTGCTGTAATTACTGATGCTCCTCAGGGATGGGCTGGGTCAAGGACCAGAGGGAGGAGGAATGGATGGAGGGACAGTTCCTCACCAATATAGCGAGGAACATCACGGCCATCCCACTGTAACACCCAGTACTGTACTAAGACGTTCTAGAAGGGCAGAAGAGGTCCCACTTTCTTCCTGTCACATAATAGTTAAAAGGATAAACATGCACACTAGCCTGAAGAGAGGACAGTTCACAAGGGGTACGGGCAGAACACAGATGCATTTTAAATAATTTGGCATTTCATTCCAGAGAAGAGAGGGATGGTATGTAATTCTCACTGAAATGAATGGGGGAGAAAACTGCTTTTTTAATAACACTATTCTTTCTGCCATCTATTATGCCTATCTTAGATCTAGTAAAATACAACAGTGAAAGATCTGAGGGTTTTTGTTTGTTTGTTTGTTTGTTTGTTTGTTTTTAATAATGAGTCCTGTGTGCTATAAGAGAGCTTTGGTCAGCCAGCAGTCACCAGGCCAACATGGAGCTCTTATTGAAACTCAACATCTCTGTCCAGCATGGTGACACACACCTGTATTCCCAGCACTGGGGAATCTGAGGCACTGAGGCAGCAGGATTGCATGAGTTCAAGGCCAGCCTGGGCTACACAGTGAGTCCAATGCCAGTATGAATTGTGTGTAAGGCCCTGACCAGAAAGAAAGAAGGAAAAAGAGAGAGAGAGAGAGAGAGAGAGAGAGAGAGAGAGGAAGAAGAAGAGGAGGAGGAGAAGAAGAAAGAAGAAGAAAGAAAAGAAAAAGGAAAGAAAGAAAGAAAGAAAGAAAGAAAGAAAGAAAGAAAGAAAGAAAGAAAGAAAGAAAGAAAAGAAAGAAAGAGAAAGAAAGAAAGAGAAAGAGAAAGAGAAAGAAAGAAAATAAACGAACCTGAACCATGGAGGCATATGACTCTACACCTTGATATGCCCATTCTGCAGTGAATCAACAAAAACTCACCAATTAACAAGATGAGAAGGGCTAACATGCCTTGCTTGTCAAATGGAAATTTTATGCCCAAGACTGCAGCAAGCCAGACCCCAGTAGTATCTTAGCTTTACATGAAAAACAAAAATGGCACCTATATTTTAGGGTAAATTTTATTTCTTCTCTACATCCAAAAATAAAAATGGTTCAATAGTTTCTGAACTCTGAGATCTTCCTCTAATTTTTCAGTCGAGTCGTCAATAGTTTGGTTGAGCTAAAGCTTGATGGTGTACTCTGGACAAAATAATCTACTAAAATATTCAGCCGTGAAGCAACTATGCTGAACTTAAAATTCATAAACCACATTTAACTTTCTAATGCTTACATTTGTAACATTAAGAAGTGAACAGTTTATATTTAGCGCTTCGATCCTGGATATTTTTTAAAAACACCTAATTTAAAATTCCAGTGTATCTTCATAATCTATAAATTGAAATGCTACCCAATTCCCAGCATGCGTAATATAAATGTATTCACGAAATAGTCGTATGCCACAATATGCAAAATAATATACTTTTTTTAAAAAGAATTACAAGGTAACATAAAATATGTAAAGTTTAATTCCCAAAATACAGTAAAATATGAAACAAGAAAAGAACACTGGACATGTTATAAAATGGCACAATAGACTGTAGTTGTTTTTTTTTTAAAGCTTATATCCACTTATATGCAAAATTATTAAGACCCTATATATAAGGCAGAAGTTGTTATCAGGTATAAGGATAGGTCACAGTTTATTAGTAAAAAATGTAATAAGCTAGAGGACACTTCATGTATCCATTTCTTTCTCTAATAAGTGAATTTATTGACTATATATCAAGAGTGGTAGAAAGTACTAGAAAAAAACGTGTAATTTATTTTCTAATATAAATCGAATATAAAAAGAAATCAAAATAAATGAAACTGGTATGTGATCAATGGAAGATGAGCAACTCAGATAATGGTATCACCTAAGAAGATGAGTTAAAAATGTCACAGTGGAGAATCTGAAGAAAGATCAGACCTAAAAGAATATGAATGTGAAAATAATAATCTTAATAGTACAATCGATGAAAAAAGAATAGAGATGAAGAAAGAAGAGGAAGCAGAGACAAATCATCTATGAAACACCATAAGGCAAGCATGCTATTTCAAATTTTATCTTTGTAAGAATCTCTGCGATGAGTTCCTTACTGAATTTTACAAATGAAGAAAAGGAATTTTGTTATAGTGAAATGATGAAAGACAACTTAGAAAATATATTGGGCTGCATGTTATGGGATAACATTACATAAGCAAAGAAGCAAGAACAATATATTTTTTAAAAGTAAGTGGATTTTATGGTTGTAAGAATAACTATTAAATTACCCAAATTTGAATTATAGCACCTCTATTTCCACAGATGTTGGTCAAGTTATTTATTATTTCAACACCTTAATCTATTTCATCTCTCGATACCTCAAACTTCTAATCTAGTAATGGAGAAGTGTTACTTATTTTATAATGTGACAATTAAGTGCAAGTGCTTATAACAAATTGGATACACCTTCTGAAACGCCTTCAGAAAGTCAAATACGCAACACTTTCATTATTCTTACAATAAAACCTTTAGAATACTTTTTCTGTCAAGAGAATGTCAGGAAGAGAATATTATAACAAGAATGTCATGAGTAAGTTTTAATATTTTGTAATTTTAATGACACTTTCCAGATTACCTATTTTTAAACATCATTTCCTCTCTATCCTTTTACTTCTATAGACTCTGCAGTTATGTCACCTCTTCACTCCCAATATTAGTAATTTACACCTGTCCTCTTCCCCTGTTGCTACTTATTTCTCCTCCCCTTCAGAACTTCAGCTGTACACCTTGAACTAAAGTTTCCCACAGTTAACTAATGCTTTGTTTTGTTCGTTGGCTTGTTGGCTGGTTTTGTTTTGTATTTGTCTCTGTGTTTTATTTTAGATAATTTCTATTACCTTGTCCTCAACTTTACTAGTCGCTTACTTTCTGTGTTAAGCTCTTCATTGCACACAGTGACTTCAAAGCAGACATTTTAGGTTGTATTTCCAGAAGTTTGATGTGAGTTTTTAAAAATATCTTCTATGTTTTGACTTTACATGCTTAATTTTTTTCTCTACCTACTTAAACATATAAAATGTACACAAGAAAAAGCAATTATGTAATTTATGTCATGTCAAGTTAGTTTTTATGGATTAAATATCTCATTATTAAAAGTTGTATTTTTCTTAACTCCATTAATAGGTAGTTACTCACTAGATTACAGGCATTGTAAATTTTACCTTAATGAATATTGGATATTGTTGTATACTCTTGAAGGCAGTTGACCCATTTTTATGGGAAACAATTAAGGCACTTGAAAATGGTTTCATCCTTCCCTGGTTTCCCTGTTCAGAGTAGAGTGTGCTTCGGGGGAAATTTTCCCCATTTGCTTGTGTAATTTCTCTCTCATTATTCTATCAGATACTTTGTGAATGATAAGGATGTACTTACTTGTTGATAGGGTACAAACGCTATTCCTGTCCCTGGCTGCCCTTCAAGGACCGTGCCCTTTGCTATTTTCAGATAGTACCTTCTTAGGGCTCTAGTTATATTGGATGCATGTGCTAATCGGTACTCAACAGGAGATACAGCAAGAAGCTCCGCAAACACGTGCACTTTTCTATCTTGGCAGCTCTGTGGTAATCTATGCAAACTCTTGCCACCTTTGCCTCCTCAGACTCCTACCTCTTTCTTCAACTTAGAAAGCTTACAGGGCTCAGTCAGGGTGATCAGCTCTATAACAAATCCTAGAAGTTCACCACAGTTCTATCAATTAACTGTAGGCGCATCCCATACAGTTCACCTCTCTCTGGCCCTAAATTATCTAAAGTCCAACATCTGAAAGGTGTCAGTTTTCTCTGTTTTTAATTGTATTAGGTAGCACAATAAATTCCATTTCTGTTGTCCCCATTTTGTCTGGTACTATATACCCCACTCACCACTCATGGCTATGATTTTAAAAAGTATTTATCTAGGAAATTAGTTTTATGGATTCCATTTTGATGGTACCACCCAAAATATGCATGTGTGTTTCTGTTTCTCATCCTCCTTGTCATTTAACAGTGATTTATGATAAGTAGAAGAGAAGATAAATTTTATGTCACCAATATGATACTTGAATTTTATAGAGGAATATTCTCAGTGTGTGTGTGTGTGTGTGTGTGTGTGTGTGTGTGTGCGCCTGCGCGCACGTGCACACATGTGTTGGTGGCTGAGGAAAATCCACATATACTCTTTTAATACAAATTTATATTAAATCACTTTTCATAGCAGAAAGTAATCCACAATGTATCAGTTTTTCTTATATAATTTGTAGAATCTAAGAATTTTGGAATACTCTCAAATACGAGGTACCTATTCTGCAGAAGACATATCGTTAGATTTATTGGTCAATAAAAAAACAACATCAAAATAAGAGGTATATGAACTCCCAGAAGTTTATGCTGTTAAGAATACAAGAAGTTAAAGAATGACACAGCATTACTGACTCAAGAGTATATTTTAAAAGTTGTAATTTGTTCTATAATAAAAAATTTAGGTATATAAAAATAAAGTTTGACACTTCTGAAAACATGTGTTTCATATCCTCAGATTTTGAAATATCTGCCTAAACCCTGGGTGTAACAGATCCACTCATCTTCAGTTTTAAATTTTATAGGGAAATATCACATTTACTATATTGTTTGTATCAAGACCACATTTTAAGACAAAGATAAACTTTCTAAAATCCTCTCCGTTTCTCTGTCCCTCATGAACTACACATGTGAAGCGAAGAGTAATGAGCATTCTTGATTGCTTTATTGCCTTTAACTGAATCCACTCTACTAGATCCCCAAGATATTAACAGGATTGTACCAGGTTGCCCTTTTATCTGGTGGCTGGACTGAGGAGGAATCCACTCTGAATTTTGTTCAGGTTGTTGGCAGAAATCATTTCCTTGTGTCTGTAAGACAAATCTTCTCTGTCTATTCCAAGTCTTTCGTGTATTTATATAACACAAACATCTGCTGGGATCATGATTGATCTATTCTGTAAATCCTTTAAGGAGAACTCTACCTTAACATTAGTTACTCTTTTAATTAATGATTATAGTGTATTTCTTAATTGGTTTAGATATTTAACTTCTCAGTAATCTCTAATGTACCAAGCTTTCAGGTTTTGATAAATTTGTATAAGTTATTTAATAACTGATGATTCCTTCATTGTGTATTTTTCTTTCAATTTCTAATTGTCAATTGCTAGTTTATAGAAAAAAACACGGTTTTCAAATTGAGGTTATATTTTAGTACTTTATGAATACACACATATATGATATTCAGCTCTAAATAAGTATATCTACCTCTCAATCATCATTCTCTTATTGTGAATGCTTTCCAAAGGCTTTCTGCTAGGTTTTTTTGAAAAGCTATTTTTTTTTCTTTTTTTTCGAGTGCTGGGGATCGAACTCAGGGCCTTGAGCTTGCTAGGTAAGTGCTCAGCCAATGAGCTAAATCCCAAACAATGTTACACTTTTTATATCCTTCCTGATAATTAGTCAGTTACTAGGAGAAAAGCATTGGAGTTACCAATTCTAATTCTGAATTTGTGTATTTCTCCTTTTAAATCCATCAAATTTTGTTTTATGGATTTGATGTAGTTTCTATGTGCATAAACATTAGAAATATATCTTCTTGAAGGCTTGATCCTATCATGATGAAATGTAGTGTATTATGTCTAATAATATCCCTTGTTCTGACTTCTATTTATCTGATATTACTGTAACACATTCACCTTTCTTTTGATCAGTATAGCACCATATACTTTTTTGTGTAATTTTTTGACCCATTCATGTCTTTAAATTTAAAGTGAATTTCTTACAGACAGAATGTAATTGTACTTTGTTTCTTTTTCCTTTTGAAGACTTCTTCCCCTCAATTGGACTAGGTAGATCACTTACATTTCCTGTAATTATTTATCCGATTACCCTAAATAAATGTGTTGTTGAAAGTTTTTTCTATTCATTTTCATCTGTCCATTTTTGTGAAATAGTCTTATTGATACATAACTCATGCAAGAAACAATTCATCCATTTAAATGGCATAATTCAACAAGTGGCTTTTAGTCTATTTACAGAGTTGTACATCCATTACCACAATCAATTTTAGAATATTCCATTACTCCCCAAAAGCCTTGCTTCCTTTTGCATCCCACATTACTTCTGCACCAGCATAGGCAAACACTAGTGTATTGCCTGTGTCCATAAATTTGCTTATTCTGGACATCCCACATAAATGAAATTAGACATTGTGTACTACTTTTCTGACTGGTTTCCTTCACTTAGCATAATAATTTCAAGTTCCACTCGTATTGGAGGATATTTGAGAACTTCAGTTCTATTTATTGATGAATAATATTTCATAATCTCTCCATTTTATTTGTTCCTTTATTTGTAGGCAGACATTTGGGTATCTATATTTTGTCTTTTGTGAATATTGCTGTTACCATCTGAAGAAGCCAAGGCCTCAAGATAAAGTCACAATGGCCTGACTTGAATCTTTCCCAAAGGGATAGGCAGAACTCTAATCAGTACCACCCAATCCATTAAGTCCAAATATGCATCAGACAGAAGGGTGGGTGACCAGCACACCTGGACCCATCCCTTCCCCCAGAAAGGCTTGTTTTATAAGTAGTGGATAAGCCAAGCTTAATGATGTCAGCCATATAACCTTGCTACGTGCCCCACTTCCCCATGGGATCAATAAATTAGCTACGCAGCTATACTTGTAACCCTATAGGTTGATTATAGTCTGACTCATATTGTACCCACATTGTGACTTTGCTGTATAAATTATCTCTAACAGAGAGCCTTGGTGGCAACCTACTGGGGATCCCTCCTGTCCCTTAGGAGTTACTCCTGGTTCCCAACAAGCCCTTCCTAATCTTAACCTCCTCTGTCCTTTGGAATTCATTCTTTGATTTCAGGGTGCAAATTTGGCACATGTGGCATCTAGCAGATTCAGGGTTATATTTCTCGTGTATCAGTTTGATTGATTGCTTCCTTTTATTTGAAGAAGATTTTTAATTTGAAGTAATTCTTTCATCTATATTTAATTTGCTTGCCTGCAATTTTGAGGTAAAAATTAAAAAAAAAATATTGACTGGAGGCATTTAGATCTCCCCATTTGTTTTATTTTGCTAGTTTCAGGTCTTAATATTGAATTGATATTTGCATATAATGTGTGAATGATCTAATTTTATTCTGCATATGGAAATGCATTTTCCCAACAATATATTGACTAGACTGTCCTTTACCCTATATGTATTCTGAAAACCTTTGTCCCTCTGATTTCTGTATTTTAGAACATCAAGTAGTCAAATAATAAAACATTTACTATTAATTTGTACTATCTAATTTCCTTTTTAAAATATTTTCCCATTATTTATCTATGTTTTCTTATACTTTGGATTGTACTCCCAAACGATCTTTCATTTCTTATAGCTTTTACTTTCAGCATTGTAATTATATGTTTAATTTCTTAGAACTCTTTCATGTCACTAATAATTCTAATTAAGTATCTCAAAGGATACTAATGCAAGGGTGGCTTAAATGTTAATATTTCTGATACATGTTTAGCTTCCTCTGGAACACTATTCTACATGCCTTGGGATTTCTTTTATGTTGATTTTGATGTGATTTCTGATTATTTATCTTAATTTAAGGCAATAAAGAAGAATTCTGTATACATAGGTAAATATAAAGAGTGTTCTTTTGTTTTCAGGCAATAGGATGAGGTCCCACCCATTACCCTGGAAAGCTTCTAAATGCCAAAATGAATGAAGTTTCCATATGGTGTAATAAAACTCGCAGCATGAACTTAGTGATGGTTTTTATCCTTTCTATATTTTCTGTATTCCCGATTTTTCTGGAAAAAAAGGAAAGGAGAAGTGCTTAGCAGGTGTACATAGGTTTGTAAATTCGGTCATAAGACGCTAACAGGCATCTATTTGGATGACTAGATTAGACTCAATGACAATAGAAATGAAAGAAGGCCAAAGAGTCTAGAACATAGGCAAGGATTTTAGTTGTGAGCTTTTACCTCAACAGGAGAAAGGACATCACTGATAAAGAGAAAAATCAGACTGGTGCAGTAATAAAAGAAAGGGCAAGACTTTTATCAGTCAGCTGTGGTGGGCTGGGGGCTGATTGATTATTATCTCAGTTCTGATTTTGTGAGGTGGCTCTAGAGAAGTCCTATCACTGGAGAAGTCATCCAGTTCCCATGAGATGATTGCTCTGCTCAGTGGTCCAGCCACCTTTCCTGTCACAGGATAATTACTCCCACTTAGGGGAAGATTGCATCAAGGGATGATTTTTCTGCTGGGCTCTGCTGTTCTTGGACTCCATGGTCATTACAGGTTTAAAACAATGACTGGAAACTTGCATGCACCATTCCTGGTGTTCTGGAGCAAAATGTTGAAAGAGTTGCCAATTGAATACCCCTGCAGATCCTGAAAATACCTTGCTTACTCTTACATGGACGATGTCCTTTGTTTTGAAGGTGATAATAGGCAGCTTTCCTGTCAGTGAAAAACAATACCTAATACTCACAACTGAAAGGAAGAAAGGTTTAATTTGGTTCACAGTTTCAAGGGATTTGGTCTATGGTTGGCTGGATCCAATGCAGAAACATCATGATAAAAGAGTATGGTGAAGCAAAGATGCTTGTTTCATTGTAGCTGGGAAACAGAGCAGGAGAAGAAATGACAAACCAGATATAGACCCCAAGGGCAGGCTTCCCTGACTCACCCAGATTCACCGGGAAGGAAGATTTATAATCCCCTGTGGGGATCCAAAATCCCACCAAGCTGATACTGCCACTCTCAGCAGGGGTGAGATAGGGCAGGGCTTAAAGCACCTTGTGTTTCTTCTATCCTTTTCTGTATACCATTCTTTTAATGGGTGTCAGGCCAGTTGTTAAAGCCTTAAATTCTTTGGGATTTTTTCCTCCTCTGTCCACTTGACCTTCCCTAACTATATAATGTATAGAGCTAGCAAAAATGTACAAAAGATATTTCAAAGAGAAAAATCAATATTACTAGACAGGATGGTTATACGTCCATTTGAGGTGCTCCCTTTTACTAAACTATTTGTTCAAAGAAGTGACAAATATGTAGCTACTGTGTATATTTCTAAAATTCTAGTACACCTAGAATGTAAAGTCATGGAAGGCAAGGATGTTTGTCCCTTTTAGGGCTTATCACTGACATTGTTGTGTAAAGTAAGCACATTCTATATATTTGTTGACTTAATAAATGAATGAATGAATGAATGGTCCTCACTCTTTATGATTTTATAGGATTGAGAGATTGTTCAGTAAACCACAACACTGGTGTTTGGAGAAAGAGCTGCCTTTTGAACAGTTATTTATTTTTGCCTTTATCTTTTCCTTCTCTCTTCCTCTCATCCAAATAAAATATAGCCATTTCTAGCCAAACCCATTTAAAAATTTTGCTTCCTAATGTAAAGGTTGATTTTCAGCCAAAATGCCTATAACTGATTTAATTGGACAAATATCAGAACAAATTAAAAAATTTAATCATAAATCCTCCAAGTAAGAATCATCTTTCTAGCATAATATTTCCATCCTGGATGATCTTCTCACACAGAACGCCCAAGTCAGCTCTTTTCCATGAATTCTGTGCTATCGCATTTAAGCTATAGCTTTAGCTTGATTGACTCCACTTTCTTTTCTGCTTCAAGGAAACCTGTTGCCTCTGTTGGCATATTTACTGCTGCCTTTGCAGATATAAGAACTATCCCAAGCACAACGTGACCACAGATGGTAGAAAGCTCACTTTAATCAATCTCTTGCTGTGTTTTTCGATCCACCATTAGCAGTGCCAGCCCCATGGCTGATTGTCAGGGGCCAGGCTATGCACTGGTTGTGTGGAGCACTAATCTATTTAACAGAGAGCAATGTAACATCTTTAACTTGCCATTTTCAAGAGAGTAAATATTTATTGCTCACTACTCTCCAGCTATTTCAAGGATGACTACTCTGTCTGAGCAAGGGATTTCAGTGTAGTGGGTTCTTCTGTTTAAAACAAGTAGACAGATGATGCAAAATGTATTCATCTTCTGCAGTGACTATAAAAGCATTTCCAAGCAGCCTTTGCTTCCTCGGGCCCATAGAAAAGGGGCATTGCTTGCTGTTCTAGCCAAATGGATATCATTGTTATCTCCTTCTGGGGAAACCAACTCACACTTTGTTTGCCAAAGTCAATTAGAAAGTCTTCATGCTTTCCTGCTTCGGATTTTAGTGGAGAACAGACTTTCATCCCCAAAGTTCTAACACCTATTTATGAAATTGAATAGCAGTCCTAGAAGAGATTTTATATTCTGCTAACTGCAGGGTCAATGAAGTATTTCTAGTTACTCTTAACACCTTCAGTAGACTACCAAGAAGAACAGAGGAAATATGTCAAAAAAAAACATGGCATAAAGGAGTAATCTGATTAGACCAAATATGCATCTTTTAAATTTATTTTAATGTAATACTAGTGGACATTAATAAAGAATATATGCAAAGCACTCTTCTTAATTCTATAAAAGATAAAATATCCTAACATAATAATTAGGGAATAACAATAGTTAATATACTGTGTATCATGAACTTACAAGAATAGACAAAATGTTACTCTGAGTGCAAGTCATAGATGAAAGAAGACCCTCTCTAGATGTCCCAGTCAGTATGTGATATTTTTCCACCTACCAGGAATGATTTGTAAACAAGTGGATTACTCAATTCATACCAAAAGTTTCATAGAGATTTACTAGGGATTATGCCGAGAGAAAAAAAATATTTCCTCTTTCTCTGGACCATGAAAATGAGCCTGACACAGCCAAAAGAGGGAGAACACAGACCAAAAAATCCTACAGACATAACACAGCACAAGAGGCATAAAAGAAGTCAGTCCCGAAGATGGCCCTCTTCGTTCTCCGACTTTATGAGCCAATACATTGCCTTAGAATTTGATTCTGGTTGTTTGTTAGGTTACTTGTAGATGGAAGTATTCTAACTGGCACATATGAATGTTATTGCTATGAATTGATCATAGTTTCATAGAAAATATGCCAAATATATTGTTTGTTATCTCACCTAATATTCACAGCAATATGAAGTGTTATTAAACATTGGGTTTTACAGATAGAGCTGAGAATCTCAAAGGTAGCAAGTGATGGAGCCGAATTTGAGACAAATCGGTTTGACCAAAACATCTACAAGAGTAGTCTCAACACTATTCAATGATCAGCATGTTAGTATTTATTAATGAAATTCAAAGGGAATATATATATATATATATGAGTATTTTTGAATAGTGCAAATATGCAGTATAATTTCAGTGGCCCCCAGTCATTCCTGCCTGGCAGACAAACGTGTATTCCTCTAATTCTAATTGATGCTAAAATCCAACTTTGTGGCTCAGCACCACAATGCTTTCCACTGTACGATGGCAAGGTGGTATATTTATTCAGAGCCTTTTGAGGTAAAGTGTTTATGCAAACCACATTACTGGGACAGTTGGAGTGCCTTAGGCAGAGTGGAAATGCTCAGAAGAGAATCAAGACTGTTCTTATATTGATAAATCTGGGCTCTTGCAATTACAATGAGAAAATCAGAATAGAATGAAACACGTAATCTGTACAAAATAATGTGGAAAAAGCATGATGTGCCTTCTTTTTATGGACCACAAGAATGAGTGTGATTCCAATGACATGAACCTCTTTTTATGTCATTGGAGTCATTTTTCCTCACGTGGAGAGATCAAGGATTTCCTCTGGAATCCTCATCTTTTATCCTTTATTCTTTCTACCATGTAATTTATAACATTTTAAATAATTTCTGGTAGAATTGTGATCATTACCTCTATTATTGCTTCCTATGGAATTTTGGGGACACCAAGGTTACAAAATCATGCATCCTTTAAAATGGGAAAGATCCAGGCAGAAGAAAGCAATAACTAAGGTCCTCATTGCTACAATTATTGTGAGTTCAAGTTGTAGTAAAAATAACAAAAGCTACTGAAAATATCCCATTTTAATGGGATAAAGGAAGGTAATATCTTCATTTGTAATAGGACATTGGTGGCATCTGATATAATGTAGAGTCTAAGAACTTGGGCTTTGGACCAGCCTGCTGGGGTGTGAACTCCACACGTGCTTTGCCACTGACTAGATTGGAGATCATAAGCAAATCATTTAATTTCTTTATCATTTCTCCTTCTCTCCTCTTAAAAAAATACTACTTATATGTTGTTGCAGTGGTATTAAGGGAATTCATATATTAAAAAGTTTAAACTGTTTCACGATAGGTAGCAAACAAATTATCTGCTAGTAGTAGAGATATTTATAATCACAGGAATAAAAATTAAATGGTTGCCATATAGTTTGCTAGGGACTGATTGAATTTGCTACTTTCTTTACAAGTATTGTCTTGTTTTGTCTTCAATATTTTCTTAATGAGAAGAATAATCCTTATCTGCATATGAGCAAGTTAAGAAAAAATGATTAAGAAACTTGCGCAAATTCAGAAAGCTTGGGAAAATTGAGATATAAATTCAGATCTGTTAGTGTCAAGACTATGCTGTTAACCACAACCCAAAGGAATTTACTTTGATGTGTTCTTATTTGAGTTCCAATAGACTCATATGAGGAGACATCATTGTCATTTATTCATATGCAAATATCCTTTGAACACAATATATTTCTTAAAATAGAACGTGCTCACTGAGGAAGTGAATTAATGACAGCATCATTTTGGGGAAACTATTAAACCATTGGTATGATTTAAATGGTGTCAGAAAAAATGACAGGCAGTATCAGTCTATTCCAACAGCTTGCAAACATACGATTACAAAGATGGGCAAGTACAGCAGGGTAAACTTCTGTCCACGTCTCTGCGCCATCAAAGTACAAAGACCAAAAACTAACAGAGTGCTGGATACTAAAATGAGGTAAAATTGCTAAAATTTATATTTAAAATATAATCAACCAAGATAGTTTGTGATACAAGTATAATTATGCCAGGTATTTACTTAATTGTATGCTCTTTTACAGGCAGGGATAATTTCCTGTCCCCTTTTCCTCATAGTACATGTGCTAATATATCCTGACACTGAACATCTGGATAAGACCTGTACCAAATTCATTAATTTATCTGCCTCTACCCACAAAACTCGTGTTTGGACAGGAGACAAGTCCATGATCCTATTTAGTCAGTCCCTCCGTCAGTGTCCTGGATTTCACTACTAATCTACCCCCAGGGAGGTTGTTTCTACATTACGTCTGCCTTCATCTGCATCAGAAAACTGAAAACTTCCTATTTCTACAGAAGCTTTCCAATTGGCCTGCAATATACTGTAATAAGACCCTTCTTTAAAAGAAATCTCCACAAAACCTCACTTTCCTTAGTCACTGCTGAGTTTTCTGTTCACTTTTCAGACAAAACTCCCATTAAAGTTATTGCTCAATTCCTTCACCAACCTTTGATTCTCTCTTCAACCTGTTCCAGTTAAAGAATTCTCCATGAAGAGCCAATGAAAAAAGCTCTTTTCAACATAGCAAATTATAATAGCTGGTGCTCAATTCTCTGTCATGTTTTACTTGAATTTCTAGTAGCATTTGACATAGGTGAACACTGTTTTTTTCCAGAAGCACACTCTTTCCTTGCTTTCAAGCACACCTAAGAGTCCTGCTTTTTCCCTCTGTCTCACAATCCTCTTTGCAAAGTCTCCTTTAGTGGCTCCTTCTCTACAAGGCATGTAAATATCATGGTTCTCTGACATTTGTTTTTCTTTTATGCATATTCTCTAACTAGATAATCTTATAATCTCACGACCTACACATGAATGACATTCAAATGTATCTTTTTTCCTGGAACTCATTATCAGGTCCCAGAGTTTTCAGATTTAACTTAGCAAAACTACTTTCCCAAGCCTTTTGTACATCAATTAATGATCCATTGTACTGAACTATTTGCTGTTCCCCAAATCTATGTATGATTGCCATTAATTCTTTTTTTTTGCCGTTAATTCTTTACCTGCCCTCACGAGACACATTCAGTCCATTAATAAATATGCTTGTCTGTACTTCAAAAGTGTTTCTACATTGCAACCATCGCTGTTAAGCCAAAACCAACAATATTATCATCTGTCACCTAGATTCTTCCAACAGTATGCTAGTGTCATCTCCATTCTTGCCTCACTATGTCCTGCCATTTATACAGCAGCCAGACCCTACTTTCAAAAGCATAAATCAGACATCATCTCACTGTTCAAATATCCTAACGGGTAAGTCTTAGAATACATAAAAAAAAAAAATCCTAGCCTTTAAAGCACACCTAATATGGTGTTTGCATACTGAGAATATTCTTGGAACCACTTGTTCACTCTGCTGTATTGTCACTTTCTTCACAACAAGATCAACAACTCAACTTCAGAGATATATTTTATTCCTGGAATACCCTTCACTAGCCCTAAAATGACTAACTTCTTCAAGAAATTCATTCTTTAAATATGTCACATACTCATAGTCTTTTTCTGAAGACCTAAAATACTTAGCTCAATCACTTTCAATAGCATTACTTATATCATGTTATTCTTAGTATTTCTACCTATCTGAAATTATCCCTTTGCTTACCTATTCATGTATTTGCAGTGTATTTACTGAACATCTGTATCATCCTGATCTCCGGTCCCTAGACTATAAGTCTCATAAGAGTGAAGATCTTGCTTCTGTTATGCCTCACTCTATTCAGTGGAAAACTGCTGGTTCTGGGAAAACATTGGGGTAGAAAGGTAATAAAGGGGCAATTATGAATGTTGAAACCAAGAGAGAATATCGTTTATTTAAGAAAATAATAGCTGTATAACTATTACATTTAAAAATCTTAAAATCTGTGAATATTTAAGGTTAATTTAGCCAATAAAAATTACCAGTTTATGAATAAAATGGCTGAAACCAATTAAATTGGTGTGATTTAAATGACATATAATTTTGATTATTAACTCAGTAATTTACAAATTTAGTGTCCAAAAAACTCATCTGGATAACTTCTTAGGCAAGATACTAAGTTTTATCTCACCATATTCCACTCAGAAGTTCTTGGGTGTGCTCCGTGGAAAGCACTATAGCGATTCCATTGTGAAAGGGAGAGGACCACTCTCTCAAGAATACTTTAATAACTTACCCTGTTCTAATACACTTAGACATATTGTAGCGTTTAATACTAATTAGGAAATGTTAATTTGGAAGAATAGAGTGTGTTTGCAAATGCTTCAAAATCACCTTAAATTAAATCATAGCTAAGCATTCCCTTAAATACTGTCATATTACATATGGCATGTCCAAAGTGTTTCCTTTGCACAAGAGCAGGGCCATTAAACCCAAGGCCTCAAGTACATTGTTTCTTCCAAAACATTAACACTACCTCTTAAAACATTTGCAATAAAATTGTATAAACCACATAATCTTGGATATTGACTGTGAGCCTCATTACAAAGCACACAGCTGTTGGCTTCACAATATCATCTTAAAAATGTAACTTGAGTTAAATAATGGAAATGATTCAGGTCTTCCAAAAAAACAGTATATATATTTTAATTAAATTACAAAAAAAACTTTGGTTATATTCATGTGTGTTGTTGTTATATTTATTTGACCTCATAAAAGGCCTCTTTGCTCATTTATAAAGCCTCTTCTCCATTGGAAGTGTATAGACTAACAAGTGAGGACATGAGTCACGTGAATATGATTTCAATTTGTATCGTTGTTTTGGGTATTTGTCTTTGATGAAAAAGACAGCTAGTATCAATTTTCAGTTGTTACCACATCAAACCAGATCATAATCAAAGTTTAAAAATTTTTATGGGGATTCTGGCAAGCAAAGAAAAATCTCAATATTACTTATTTAGGATCTATGAAAGATGGAGGTCAACATGCTCACTGAAATGATAGTCAAGGTAGGGACCCCCCCCACTATATTCTTGATAATTCAGAGAGCAAAGGCATAAAACATGCTTCCAAAAATAAAAACAAAAGCAGTATCTATAAAACTACAAGGATACAATCATACTATTTATTCATATCTTTAAATTGTCAAGATATAAGGGTCAAATTTGAACATAGTTCTTTATGTTGTCAGAAGGAAAGAGCAAATAGATTCATAACCTGTTAATTAAAAAATAACTAATTACAAGACATAAAAATCTTTCTTCTCTCTTGCTCTTTCGTGAAAAAGATAAACATATAATAAACACAGCTGGAAAAATGCATTGTAATTCTACAATCCCGAGGAGAAGTCATTTGTAATTTTTCAAAATACTGATCAACTAATAAACAAATATTAGCCGAGAATCAAACATGCTCTTTGTCATTTCAGAAACACCAAAAAGTATAAAACGTCCTCCTATCATTCATTAGCATGAAGATTCAAACATTTTCACTTTACATGTTTTAATCAATTAATTTAATTAATTAAAAGTCAAATGAGAAATAAAGACAACAGCATGAGAGGAAGGAGGGCTATATATGAGTCCACTAGTTTAGTAATATGCTTGTGCAGAAGTCAGGTCAACAATTCAGGCCAATCTGGAAAGAGACTGAAGATTAGAAAGAAGGGAAGGGAAATTCTAAATGAAGCAAAAACTTGGCTGAAGGCTTCAGTAGGACTATGTCGGGGATATATCAGGAAGGATAATTGGCTACTTTGGTGAAATTTGAGAGTTTAGAAAAAGAGGAATAAAATTTCAAGAAAGATAGGGTCACAGTGTAAAGAATTCCGCTTGCCAAACTAAGAATGCAGGAGGATTAGAGGTTCTGAAGGATTTTGAAGCTAGAACAACATTTTAAAAGAGTGTTGTGGATACATCAGTGTAGTAAAACTACAGAAATTGAAGTAACAGGAAAATTTGAAAACAATGAACTCATAAATTGTGGTAATCAGAGTGGAAAAAAAGGCCAAACATGATATGTTACTGAAGATATTTAGAAAATTAGACTAAGCTCATCCAAAAGCTCAGGCACTGGCCACTTAAAGATTTTTTTTTTTAATTTAATGCAAACATAAGACACTCATTCTTATGTGGAATCTAAAAAAGCTGATCTTAGAAAATTTGAGAGTACAGTGGTGGCTACTAGTGGCTGGAGACAGCATAGAAAGAAAAGAGAAAAGCTAACCAATGGATACTATGTCACAGCTGAGACCGAGACGTTTTGCTGTGCTATTGCCAGGTAGGGTGGCTCCAGATAACAGTCATGTAAATGTATGTGTTAAAAGCCAGAAGAAAAGATTTTAAAATTTTCTCCATAAAGAAATGATAGATGTTCACAAATATATGTAATTATGTTTATCTTGGTTTAAATATTACACAATCTATCCATGAATCCAAACATCACATATTATCTTTTTAATAGGTACGGTTGTATGTATTTATTCATTATTTAAAAATAAATTTATTTAAAAAGTAAAACCAAGGCTGGGGATTTAACTCAGTGGTTAGAGTGCTTGCTTTGCAAGCACAAGGGCCTGAGTTCGATCCCTGGCACCCAAAAAAGAAAAGAAAAAAAAAAAGTAAAACCAAATTTAAAAGCAAGAAATTAACTAACATCTCCAATGCTTTTGCCTGGGAGATGTGTTGAAAGTCTTAACGAGAAACAACTTATCCTTTTAGACACCTACTTAGGTGTCTTGCCTTCTTCATCTTTGAACACATAAGTTCCCAAAAGTAGATTAGAGAGAAAATATTTCTTTTTATCTACATAATGAAAAAATTTAAGATATATTTCACTATATCTCAAAATTTTCTATCCCTGTGAGAATAATAACAGGTGAAACATTCTTTTCTCTCCTGAGGATCATCTATGAATTTGAGAACATCTCACTTTGGTCTATCCACCCACAAAGGGCCATTTTAGCTCTATGGACTTGGGTGCTCTGAGCAAACGATGTGTCCTCCTTCAGGCGGACAGCTAAGAGCAGCAGAATAATACCTAGACATCGCTGGGCATGCATGTGATAGGTATTAAAGGGGGTGTGACTCCCTTGAGAAAGCTGTACCAACTTTCTGTCTCATTCAGTAAAAATGCTCCATCTGTCCTACCCTGGGAGGACATCCCTAGACTTTGCAGATACTACAATACCTTGTGAATGAACTTTTTATAAAGAATCTGGTATGAAATTAGAATGCTAAAAAATGTACTATTGTAGTTTAGAATGCTAAAACTAAGGGGTGACTAAGGGGGAAAGCAGTGATATTGGGAAAAGTAAAATTTTTCAATGGACACTAGTGGGGTTATAGCTTGAATGTGAGATGATAATGAGCAGAAAAATTTTAACATACGGGACTAGAAGTCAGCAGAAAGATCTTGAGATAAAAATGCATGTTATCTGTAGGGATGTTAAAATAACAGGATTAGGAGATAATTTGGAGAAAGTATATAAAAGATCTAAAAATTAAGCCTTGATGCTTTCCCATATATAGAAATAAGAGAAGAGCTACAGTTGAGAGAGAGGATTTCCTAGAAGTCAAGGAAAGAATAAGAGATAATGGAAGTTGATAAGTACATATCTATCATTTACCAATATAATAAAAGCCAATATTCATTTACCATCTTCCAAAACTTTTAGTATGTAGTACAAAAACTTAAGAATAATTAAAAACATAGCTATTAGATGTATATTACAATTTTCAATGTATTATTATTTAATAGAACACAATTTTAACCCAAGTATCACCATTATTTCTGTAATTTTAAAAGACTCAAAATATGCTCCCCTAATCAGTCTGTAATTAGTCCCATTCCAGTTGTTGCACCTGAGTGTCATTGGTAGAAGTGACAATAGGACTCATTATCTATGGTCTAAATGCTACGATATAGATATAGCACAAAGTTCTCACTGTAACCTCCCTCCCTAACAAGACAAAGTTCCACAGGCTTGATATCTGAACACCTGGTTACTTGCTGCTCCAGAGAAACCAAAATTTTGAACAGACTGCTGAATTCACTACTCTAAAATTTTCTCTAAAATCCTCCACAATACAGGGGTGAGGCAATCCCTAATCACACAGAAAGTTCTCTATGACCTCCTAAGCATTAGGAAAAAAAAAAGCGATAGATACAGTACCCATTCTTCTGTCTTGTCACATATTTCTGGTGGTCTTGCTTTTAGTAAAATGTACATTCAAATATTCCTCTTTTCATAATTTCATATGGCACAGAAAAAAAAATTTGAATTATGGAAAGTTATGAGTCTCTTCAAATACAGATTAGTTTTCCTGTGCTCTACATGCTGTATAAAGCAATGTGGTGATGAACTCTTCTGCATAGAGAAAATGCAACCTAATAAACAAAAAGAATGTGACCTTACAAATATTTTGTCCCTCTACTTAGCTCAGAAGTTTTCAGTAGAAGTCGTATCCATTGGTCTCCACCGACTGTGCCAGGGCTTGCTATGGGTTGTGTGAATAAGAATTCACCTCTGCCATTTAACTGAGACCTCCAGGAAGGGAGCCGAGGGATGCCCACCTTAGAGTACGCAATCCTTATTGCCTTTCTTGGACTTTCTTAAATGATGACACGAATTTGATTCTGTTTCCTTGGAGATAGTCAAGCGTTATAGGCTTGCACTTTTTATTTATTTATTTATTTATTTATTTATTTATTTATTTATTTATTTATTTTGGTGCTGGGGATCAAACTCAAGGCCTTCTGTTTATCTTTGCTCTTTTTAAAATGGTCTTTTTCTGTTTTGTCTGTTTGTACAATGGCAAATGATGCTTCAACCAGGAAGTTTTATCCGTCTTTTGTTTTATACGAAATGGGTGCATTGATGTGCAACTCTGTAACAGAGTTGACAACTACATTGTGAACTGTAACTTAATGCGTATTTATAGTCACAGATCTTAGTTAATTCCTTGATCATTGGGGCACAATACTCAACGCCCACAATTTAAAGGAGAGGCTTATTATGGCTCGTGATTTTAGTCCATGATCAGCTGGCTCCAAGGCAGGAACAGCATGGCAGAAGAGTCTAGGTGAAGAAAAATTGCTCACGTCATGGCAACCAAGAAGCTCAGAGTGAAGGGAGGATCCAGGGAAAGAGATGCACTCTTCCAGGACCTGCTACCAGTGACTTGCCTCTTCCAACCAGACAGCTATAGTACCCCAGGACCCAATAGCCTTTCAAATACATGAGGCTTCTGGGGACATTTTACTGCTAAACCATCACATTCTGGCTCTGGGGTGGACACATGTCTATCTCATTATGCGAAATGCATTTAGTCCATTTCTAAGAGTTGTCATAATTAGAACAGTTCAAGCATTGATGAGAGGGCCAATTTCAAGTCTTCTCCGAGACTCAAGACAAACTCTTTGCTATGAGCCCCTGTAAAAATTGAAAAGATATTTAAATACTTCCGACACACAATGTCACAGGTTTACTTTTCCATTTCAAAAGGAGAAATAAGGAGAAGTAAATGAATTGGAATAAAACAAGACCAAAATCCAGCAAAGTAATCGTTAAATCCTATAGCTCCAAGTCCAGCACCTGGGGCAAGCTGTGGCGAGATATAAACTCCAAATGGCGGAGCAGCCTTACCCCTACCACATTGTCAGTTGCAGCCCTCATAGCTTCTCTCTCTCTCTCTCTCTCTCACACAGTACACACACACACACACACACACACACACACTCACACACACACACACCCTGGCTTTGCTCACTCCCTGTGGTTTTCCTCAGCAGATGTTCCACATTCCTGGTACCCCCATCTCCCTGGGGTCTACCCTATATTTTTGTCTTTGGCTTCCCTTTCATAACTTCATGCATTACTCTCTCAGGGACATGCTGCTTGGCCTTGCAGGCCTTCTTCTGAAATTCAGTGTAAGCATCTTTGATGCCATATCTTTGACAATTTGCCTGGCCATAAAACCAGCCTCGTGTGAGTGACATCAAGGTCTGTGGCCAGCTTGAGCAGTAGCTGCCCCCCACTTTAGATAATGGCTGCAGAGGCCACAGAGTGTCTTAGATGGCTGAGCAAAGTGAACTGAATCCCAGGGAACCAATGTCCTAGGCCACCCACCCAGACACCTGGGGGCTTCTCAAAGCAAAATCTTTTGAAGGAGTTTACCTTTACTTTTTTACACCCTGGAAACAGAGAGGGGTCTTGTTGATTCTTGAGATCCCTTCAACCCAATTTTCCTAGTGTTCTGATGCAAAGTACTTGGCTTGTTTTTAATCATTTCAACCACCATGCTGTCCACAGCTCCAGCTTTGCAGCTACTTTCTTCATGGTGAAATTCAAACTTTTCAAATGGTCTTTTTGCTCTTTGTTTGTTTTGTAGAGCTTGCTCAAAGCCGCATGCAACACACATGCTACAAAGTGAACGTCGAACTGTTTTGACATTTCTTCCATTAATTAGTCCACAACCCTTAATCTCAGTTTCCTGAAGTCCCAGGATGTGGGCAAAATGTTGACAGGTTTTCTGCCATAGTGTAGCACACATAGGCTCCAACTCAACTCCCAGTGGAGTCTTTGATCTGAAAAGAAATATCAGCATTCTGGTCTACATTCTGACCAGAATGTCCCAACAAACTTGGTTCACAGCATTCTAGGGTTTCTCTAGCTGACATCGCCACACCTGCCGTGGACCACTTCCAAAGACTTCTAAAGCACATGGTCAGGTATGCTCACAGCAGCGAATCTACTCTTGGTACCACAGTTGTGTTAGTTAGGCTTCTCTAGAGTAACAAAGTCAATAAAAAATAAATGTATGCTTACACAAGGGATTTATCAGGTAGTAGCAGTACAGGATCAGAAGTGGAAGAGTCCCAATGTCTGTCTAGAAGATCAGACAGAATAAACCAAAAATATCATCTGCAGTCAAAGGTCAAAGACCTGGAAGCTCACTGCAGAATTACAGGCATGAGTCTGTGTTGGAAAGTTGAAGAGTCTGAGGTAGAAAGGTGAAGGAACTGGAGACCAATGTCCGAAGGCCATGGCAAAGACAAGATCATGTCCCCAAAATGGAAGACTTGCTTCTTTCCTTTTTCATTCTGGCTGAGCAGCAGACATATTGGCCGGTGCCACCCACTTCTGAGATTGGTCTTCCCTCCTCAGTTTGCTGGCCTGCATTTTAAGCACCCACTGACACACCCAGAATTTACCAATCTGCTAGGCAGTTGTTACTAAAGCAAAGTTGACGTATCATGACTAACAATCACACTATACTTATATCCATGTGTAATAAGATTTGGAATGCTCAGATATTTTATGAAGACCCTGTATTTGATGTTCTTGGGTATCATATGAAGCCAGTTCTATAGCTCCCAGGAAATAACCCTAAGTTTAATTTATATATTTATATTACAGATATATGAGAGTTAATCGATCTTAAGTATATCTCACAAAAGATTTATATTTTTTTAGTTAAAAGTAAATATTTTTATAGAAGAAATAAATATATATCATGTAAATATCATATATTATTTCATGTTTTGAATATGGATTTCATTCTAATATATTTTTTCAGCCAACAGCCTAATGTATTTTTTCAGTCAGCGCAAGGAATTTTTTCCTAATACTTTCTAAGTATCTTGCTCCACTAATTCTCAGGAAACCAAGAGTCATCTAATAAGTGATGAAGAGAAATTTTACCATTGACTACCTCACACTCACAGACGATAACCTGATGAAGAAATTCCATGTGATGGTTTGGATATGACTTGAGTATGTTCTAGAAGGCCTCAGATATTGAGTTTATGAAGTATTAAGAAGGTAAAAATTCAGTCCATGTTGCTTAAAGTTTCAACCTTTGGGAGGTACTTAAATTACAGAAGTCACTACAGTGGAGTCCTCATAATTAAGTCTGGTGGCTAAGAAGATGTAAAGGTCACACACACACAGACACACACAGACACACACAGACACACACACACACACACACACACACACACACACACGAGTTCCTTGTTTCTTTCCATGTGTTGCCCAGTACTGCCTCAACACTTTTCTAGCAAAAGGGCCCATAGCTTTGGACTGTAAGTCAAAGTAAACAATTTTTCTTTAAAACTTACTTATTCAGTGGTTAAAAATATCATTTCATTTTTTAATGACCTATATATTTGCACAATTTTCCAGACACTAAATCTACTGAAGACTGATATACACATAATGCGTGCCTATTACTTTTCATTCACTTCTTTTATGTGTCAAATTTTAAATGTATTCACATGGCCCATTTAGATGAGAGAATGCATGAAAAATATTCTAAAAGTGCCCCAAAACTGAGATTGCTCAGTAAATGGGTTGTTGGTGCCATCATTCAATTTTAGCTTAATGCTTTCTATTTTAAAGATATGACTAGAGTAATTCAGTAAAAATGCTATTAATCAGCATCCAACTGTATAAACTGAATTTTACTTTTAATTGACAACT
Source organism: Hystrix cristata (assembly GCA_004026905.1). NCBI lineage: Eukaryota > Metazoa > Chordata > Mammalia > Rodentia > Hystricidae > Hystrix > Hystrix cristata. Next base: position 45,713 of record PVJO010008604.1, on the reverse strand, counting down.
CACACTTACTGAAATGATTAAAAGAAAAAAAAGACACTGTCCTTTCTACTAGAAGAGTATAAAATTTAGGAAATCTTTAGGGATTCATTAGGGCTTCAGAAAACTGTTCCATAAACTCCAACATCCTGTCTACCGGGAGGAAAATTATTGGAGTCAGTCAGATTTTCTTCCATAAAGTCAGCAGTGTGTATTACACAGCTTGCTACAGGTTGGATCATATGCTAGAAATGGAGACACAGAGGGTGACACAATAGACAAAACTAGCCCTTGACACCATGAAGTCTGAAGAAGAGAGACCTTAACAAATGGATTCAGATCATTAATGAAGTAGTTACAAGTATGAAAAAACCTCACAGGTAAAAAAGGGCTTCAAACCACGAACCATAAAAGACAATGTTGCCCAACAGATTGTTATCATCAGGCAACGTTTCTGAAAAATGTACCACTGATTGTATGGCAAAATTAATAGTATTCTCCCCAAATTATTGAGTAAGCATCTCCTGTCCCAATTGTATTGAACTTTCATTAGCGATAAAGCATTTCGGTCACTTTAATTATAAACCTTCATGGCAGGAAATGGAACAGAGCTAATAATTTACCAATGCTCCTGTTAAGTCTTAGTTGTGTTCACATCTTAGTTTCCTTTTGTCTCCATGTTACTTTGTTGTAACACCTTCGAGTAACCAAACAATTTGCATCAAGTCACTTGAGCGTGTAAGTCTGAATCTCACCATTTTTAGCACCTGATTTTAACCCACCACTCAACCCCACCCGGGTCTCTGAGAGATTAATAAGACTATGAGTGAGCGTCAGCTTCAAACAGGACAGTATGACCCTCCCAGTAACAAAATGATTTTGAAAAAGATTCTCAGGGTCTACACTCATTCAATTTCATTAAACTTGTACAATTTTATTCTACAGATCAATGGAATCTATAGGGACAACACATAGGACACAAAAGAATGGAAAAATATATGGCTTATAGTTCATACTGAGTATTACCAAAATCTCAAGTTAGAGTATACTTAAGAATAAATTTCGTGACAGATTAAAATCAAATTATTTTTCTGCTTTATCTGGTTTACTCTCTGCCTGGCCAGATATTCAGTTAATCAAAGATTTAATATAATAATGTGCAATTAATTTAGGGATTATGCTCCTGGTTATTAATTGGTTCTAATTGCAATATAGTAACAGTCAGTTTTATTAGATTTACTGTATTTTCTTTCTGTTTTTTAGTTTTGAGAATTTTTTTTAATTAAACAGGAATTGTACCTTTTGCAATAAGAGCTGGATTTTGCCATTCCCTTAAAATAAAATAAAAACAGTGATTTTACAAATGGAAATAATTTTAAGTTGTATATACACTGATTAAATGTGCAGGAAATCTTAAATTGTCTTTTTAAATTACTTATTAATATCACTTAATTTTTACTTTTAACTGATATATAAAAACATAAAAGTTCTGCATGTTAATGGGATACCATGTTGCTGGGCATGGCAGCACATGCCTGTAATCTCAGCACTGGAGAGGCTGAGGCAGGAGAAGCAATGTGAGTTCAAGGCCAGCCTGGGTACACATTGAGTTCAGTGCCAGCCTGTACTATGTAGCAAGACCTGTGTCTAAAACCAAAATAAATGAATAAATGAATAGATGTGTAATGTGTAATATTTCATACATGTATATATGATGTAATGTTTAAATCAAGTAAAACATATCTACCACTTCAAACATTTATCATTTCTTTTTAGAGAAAACTGTCCAGCTTCTTCTAGTGTCTTGAAATGTAGGGTATATTATTGTTATTGATAGTCGCTATACTCTGTTACAATATTTCAGAGCTATTTGCTCTCTAACCTTAACTCAGTACTCATTAATCTCACTTATTTTACTTCTAACTCCATTTTGATCCAGGCCTTTGATAAACACCATTGTACTTTCAACTTCTGTGACAGCAAGTTTTTTAGACTTCACATGAATGAGAAATGTGGTACTTGTCTTTTTGTGCCTGATTTATTTCAAGTAGCAGAATGATCTCAAGTTCCATCCATGTAGGTACAAGTAATAAGATTTCATTCTTTTTTATTGCTGAATAGTATTCCACTGTGTGCATGTACCATGTTTTCCTTATCTATGCATTAGTTCATGGACACTTGGGTTATGAATTTCTTGGTTATTGTGAATAGTGCTAGAAGGAATATGAAAGCACAGATGTCTCTTCAAACTACTGATTTCATTTACTTTGAAACTATATAGTCAGCTGTGGAATTACTGGATTATATGGTAGTCCTATTTTAAATCTTTTGAGGACTCTCCATACTGTTTTCCATAATGACTGTACTAATTTACATTCCCACCAGTTGCATGCAAGTGTTCTCTTTCCTCCATATCTTCTCCAGCACTTGTTTGTCTTCATTCTTTTTCATATTAGCCATTTTTACTGGGAACAGATGATATCTCATTGTGATTTTGATTTGTATTTTCCCATTGATCGGTGATAGTGAATATTTATTCATGCACCTGTTGGATATTTGAACATATTCTTTTGAGAAATGTCTATTTAGGCATATTGCCAATTTTTAAATTATGTTGTTTATTTTGCTTGCTATTGAGTTTTCTGCATTTCCTTATGCATCTCGGGTACCAACCTTTTGGTACAAAACAAGGCAGATATTTTCTCCTCCTTTTCAGGTTGTTTCTTACTCCAGTGATTATTTTCAACTTGCAAAAGTTTACACTTGATATAATTTCATTTGTTACTTTGCCTTTTTTCCTGTCCTTTTACGGTCCTGTCCAAAAATCCTTGCCTATACCAATGTCCTGAAGTATTTCTCCTATGTTTTTTCTAGTAGTTTTATAATTTAAAGTCTCATATTTAAATTTTTAATACATAGTGTGTTGACTTTTGTAACTGGAAAGAGACTGGAATCTAGCTTCATTGTTTTGCACGCAGATAGCGGATTTTCTGAGTCAATTATAGAGATAGATTCTATGGCCCAAGACTGCTACAACAAAGTCATAAGAAATACTAGCTGTCCTGGCAATGGAGTTATTCCAGTGACTCCCTCCACAGGCAGGTTTAGGGACGGGAACAGTTAGAATCCGCCCAGAGTTAGGTTCCCTAATCTGGCACTAAGTTTCATGACAAAGTCTTGCACTTCCTACCATCTTTTCACCAGAAAATGGAGCCTTGTACTATGTGATGAGGTTTGGGTTGTGCCAATGAACACAACTCCATGACCACGAGGGCTGATATTAAGCTGGATCTCACCCCAGTCTAACAGTCACCCAGCTGTGTGAAGAACTAGAACAGTCCCAGGAGTACACCACAGCCTGTGCCTACACTAGTCTGTCCTACTGGGTGTACAAGACTCTGGCAAGTGCTGGTGCAGTTCTGGAGCACTGGTGTGGTCACAGCTGTGATGCCTAAAATTAGGGTATGAGTGATGCAGGCAGTCTTTTGCCCACAAAGGCTGCTGCTAAAATGGGTTATCGCTGAATTCTACAGCTGCAGGAGCCTACGTAGTCTTAGGAGGAGAGTAGGTGTGGCCCACCCATACTCTGACGTTGCAAGTGATACGGCCAAAATATGTGGCTATTGACTAAGCACACAGACCTCCACTTGATGCTGGGTACAGTCAAGGGCAGGGATGGTGAACCTTGTAGAGCTTTCAGTGATAACAAACAGACTGTGGCATGGGTGGCACAGATTTGCCACCACTGGTCTGGCAGCTCTGTGAGCTCTGGCCAGCATATGGCGCCCGCAAGTCTCCACTAGGTGCTTGTTATCACTGCAGTAGGTTGGACGCTGAGCTCTGAGACAGTTGTGGGCGGGCTTGCCTGCTCTTCTCCCTACCAGGTGCAGTCTGACTCCCCACAGTGCAGCCCTGGGTCAGAGGAGGGGTGCTGAGGCCATCAGCTGCAGGAATCCCCTACGTCAGAGGTCTTGCAGGTCCCAAGGTACAAGCACTGGTGATGATGTGGTTTTTAACACAGCAGATGTGGTCTCAAGTCCGTGAGTTGTGGGAGGCCCTGTACTGGGTTTTAAGTCCAAGGCCTGGACTTAATTCTCTCTCCCTCTCCCAAGTGGAAGGCCCCTTCCTCCATTCATGCTGGGTTTCTTGGAGTTGGAGGAGGGGTAGAAAATCAGTATCAATTTAGATGTGAACTCCACAGCTTTTATTGAGGATGTATAATACACATCACTAAAATTTAATAGCCCAACAACTAAAAATAGTGTGCTAAAAGTGGGATATTTTCTACTTTACTGGCAATGCTTGATATTCAAAGAATTATGTTTTGGAGGCCTATTTTTAAACAAACAAGAACAAAAACATAAAAGGAAAACAGTGCTTTCCTTTTTTAACAAAACAAAATAAAATTGAGAAATTTAAAATAAAGTACTTCTGAACATTAAAGATAACTATCACAAATAATAAAATTGTTATTTGACAGAATTAATGATTATATCTTTATATTGAAGGCAAAATGTTTTAAACAGATCTATACTGTTAAATTACTAATAAAAATAAGTTACTAATGAATTCAACAAATACATCAAAATATCACTCTCTGTTTCAGTCACTAGGATAGAAGTAATATTTATACTGAGTAAATAAAACAGTTCCCTGTTTTAGAACATAAATACTGTGAGGACTCAATGCAAAATCTTAGTACATAAGTAATTAAAACTTTGTATTTTAATTCGTATCAACCTGTCTTATTTAAATTTTAGTTCTTGAAAGGGAAAAACCAAGATGCATCATGTACAGGTACAAAATAAATGTGATGAATGTGATCATTGTATGTACAAATAAAAATAAAAAAAATGGTTAAAAATAAAAAAAATAAATAAATCACTAAAAATAAATAAATAAATAAATAAATTTTAGTTCTTGGAATTACAAACAAAACTTTACACTTGGTTTGAAAGGTCATGAGAAATTGGGCAAGTATTATTATTAATATAAACATGCTACTTACAGCCCTTTAAACTATAGGTGAATTCCTGTAGTAGCAAAATAAACTTTTAAAAGAACGCATTTGGACAAACTTGATATTCAAAACCTTGCTGATTCTGAACTACATATTTTAAATTATGGCCCAAATCACAAAGTCAACATTTTCATCGACTGCCTCACTTTTAATAACTTGTTCCATTTTGCAAGCAATTATTACATCTTTTATCCTTTCTGGTGCTCCTGACTCGTCCTTCTAGTGCTTTTACACTGCTCACTTACATCTTTTAAAGCTCTGTGTAAACAGCCCATGTCATCCCTTACGAGGATTACTCGAAAACCTTCTGATTTAGACCTAATAGTTGAATTAGCCTCTAAACTTGGCTGTGTTCATTTTGTATTCTTTACGCTTTCTGTACGAGACAGGATATATTTGTCACTTTTAAAGAAAAATGTAGTTTAAGAGGAAAAAGATAAAAAAAGACCCTATGACAGTCCCTGCCCGAGTCAGTCTTGTACAAGGCCAATTCAGTACAGAAGTTAAAGGGGAAAGTGGCTTTTCAGATTAAAACTGTTTCCTGTTAAATTTCTGCCTCTTCATCTCCTTTCTTCTTTTTTTCTTTTTGTTTATAGCCCTGAAGTTTCTTCTTGGAAGCTATTGATGTAGTGGGAAGAGCAAAAACTTGCTTTAAGCGCTCATCATACAAATTAAATTTTAAGTAAAAGCAATTGGCATTGCTGCTGAGTAAGTTCTTCCTTCAGATCGCTCAGACACTCTGCAGAATTGCCTGCTGACCTACTCCGTGGACCAGAGATGCCAGTGGCCTGATAGCCAATAGTATCTATCACAGGTGACATTTATGGTGGAGAACTCTGTGCAGTTGTGCCAAAAGTACACAGCAACCGCAAGCAGGCTATTTGGGATGAGATGATATATTAAATTATATGCTGCACTTTCAATTGAAAAATGAGCATCCTGGAGAAATAAAACACTCCTGAAAACCAAGCTGGGGAAAAAAATGAAAATTTGAAAGTAACAAAGAACTTTTATTTTGATGAAGTAAGTATGTAGTAATGTGTAAAGATGGCATACACACGGTCACAAAATGTGAAATGCGCCCTACTTCTAATTCTCATTTTAATGTTGTGATGTCGTAACATCTGTGATATCATGTCTGTTTTGCAGATGAGCAAATTGAGGTAGATTGATTTTTTTTCAGCTTTACTAGTGTTCCAAGGGATTCACATGCACAAAACATGCACATATTCGGATCCCAAAGCATATTTCTTTTCTTTTTAGCATGTTTATATCATAAAGAGTATTCTTTAATTCCAAAGAATCTTGTTTATAAATCATTCCCTGAAGGAGAAAGTGATACTCTATATGGTGTGATTTAAGACGTGACAGGAAAGTTTCCTAACCTCCAAAGCACCGATTACTAGGGAATCTATATGGAGAGCTTGGATGTAAATGATCTAGGATAGACATAGTTAGTATAACATACATCTCAGATTAGGTCATGGAACATTGAAAGTGTAACTGAGCTGGTGACGGGTTGGGATAGGAAGAGAGACAGACAGACAGAGAGAGAGAGACTCTTATACAGGCTCCCTCATAATTTAGCTACAGATTGAAGAATAGAAATCTAGATTTGTTTCAATTTCAAGTTCCTGTCTTTGTTTTATATCATTTTGCCACTGCTACCAATAATTTATAATTTGATATCAGGTACCAGTACGTGGATGCTTTGACAAATTTATTAATGCTATGTGCGAATGTTCTGGTCCTGACCTGGGAGTCCAGTAATAGCCATTGTAAGAGAAATGATAAAGCAATGTTCTTTTACATATGAATGAGCAAAAACAAATTGGTTGGAGTAAGTCTTTAATTTAAACTTTACTTGATCTCAAAACTGCATTACCAGGAAATGCTGACATCTCTATTTTAGAGCTATAGATGTTCATGTTTAGGATTTCAGTAATGAAAAATGAATGTAGTCAGAGATTGGGAGATCATTCTATGTGAACTATTTCCTTTACCGCTCCCCCACCAAATGATTCAGATTAAGTTAACCTTTTTTTTTTTTTCCTATTTTCAGTGAGGTTTCCGATGTTGAGAGATACATACTGAAGCTCTGACAATAGAAAATAAAATCACCTAGAGTTAACCCTTTGGAAATCATATTAGGGCTTAGAAAAGATTTGAGGCGAGGATAGTAATGAAATCAGAAATTGTTAAAATTTTCTTCCAACTTTCCTTGTACCAAGGAGTTTCTCAAATTTGCATTTATATTCACCTGATGGTTTTATGATTTCTGGGAAAAAGCATGATTCCTTGTTTCTAAACATGAGCCTAGGAGGGTGTGGAAGGAAAGGATGCATGTGTCTGCTTGTTTTATGTGGTGTCTTCCCACAACCAAGACCTCAGGGAAGCAACCTCTCTGGGGGCACTGCTGTTAGAAAGAATTGCTTCTAATCAATGTAGTTGAAAAGAAACACTCTTAAGTAGTCACAGGGCAGATTCGTCCAATTCACCTCTCAGTTTATAAGCTCATGTGGTATAGACTGAAATGGTGAAAATGTGCCATGTTACCCTGTAGGTTGTGACTTAATTTTTTCAAGGAGTTCTGAGTGTTGTCCTAGACATTCCAATACATGCACAACTAAAGTTGACTCATAGCGTTTTTTGGGGAACTGGATAACTTGAGGAAAGAACACCAACATGAATAATTAGAATTGCAGGGTACTAGAATGGTAAAACCAACAAGAAAACAAGAAGTTCATTTAAGAAATGAAAATCTCAAAGATGCTCAGTGAGACTGGAAGAAAATATTTGAATAAAAATGCCCGATTTTTAAATTTTAATGTTTAGAAGAAGAATTTCAATTTCAATTTGGAAAGACAAGTACGAAAAAGAATTTGAAAATAACTGCCGCGTGTTTGTGTCTTGTGTCTATGTCCCCCCAAAGTCTCATAAGGTCATAAGCGGGGATTTGTCAGAGGTGGCCGGGTGTAGAGTGTGTGATTGATTTGTCCTGCAGTGTTGGGATTAAGGGTGGGTGATTACTAAATCAGTCCACTGATTGGTTTGGCACCACCCTAATCCCTGTAGCCTAGATAGAATATAAAAGGGGCAGAATAAAGTTGTTTAAAATCCCTTGTTCACCTGCTTTGCTACCTTCTACCCGCCATGAACTGTTTCTTGTCTGCAGTGCCCTTCTGCCATGCTGCCCTGCCTTGGAGCCAGTTGATTATGGACTGAAACCTGCACAAACTGTGAACTAAATAAATCCTTCCTCCTTTAAATTTGAATGTCGGGTATTTTGTCTCAGTAACAAGAAAAGTAATTAAGACACCACAACATCACCTAGAAATTCAAGACAATGTTAAATGAATAAATACACTTATAAAAAAATCAAGTATTAAATCTGTGGATCTAGGAAGTCTCATTTCAGGCGTATATTAATTCAGGCAAAGACTGTCAGTCGGTGTTAAGCCCTTCATAATTGCTGTCTATCTTAATATACCAATAGAGCCTCTCGGAATCCCTGTTTCATTTTCTGTCTTGCATAGTGGTTGACTAAATGGATAACATAGAATCTAAGCTTTCTTTTTGCGTGTTGCTTTATCAAATACCACAGGTATCTACATATAAAATGCTTTCGAAGCACAACTCAGTTCTACTTTAATATTGAAAAAGAAATTTCTGAAAGTGCTTCTATGCTAAAAACATACAATGGATTTAAAGCTAGCGAAATAAAAAAGCATAAAATAATTAAATTCCACATAATTCTTTTCATGTTAGATGACAAAGTTTAATTTATTTAGACTTTATTTAATTGCACAGATTAATAACAGTAGTGTTTAAATATTTCAAATCGCTAATTTCAAATATATGTGATCACAAGATAAGATTTTTTTTCAAGTTTTCAAAATCTAAATTCAAATTAGGAGCTTCAAACTCATGCAACCTATAATTTAACTGGATCCTTGGTCAGAGCTGCAGCTTTAAACAGTTGAAAAGAAGGCAAAATTTATGCAGAATTCTTGAACGGCAGGTCTTTTGAACTTGTGTATGAATAGTGCCCTTGGCCTGAAGCAGGAGAAAATCCAGTATGATATATGAGGAAAAAGTAGGAAATCAAGTTGTCCCATTCTATTTATGCTTTCCCCCAGTCATTGCCTTGAGAAAACGAAGGCTTCACAAACGTCTAATTTTATTACTCAGATATTCTCAGGAACAGAATTAAGATAGTGCAAAAGCCCTGTGCTTGCAAGGACCTGAGGAAAACAGAAGATGACAACCCAGATTTAGGTATTTGTTTCTCTCGCTAGCCCTCCACACACCCAGGGCTGGTGCTATGGTTTGGTTAGGGTCTTCCAAAGACATATGTATGAAAAGTTCAGTTCTTAGTTTATGGGGCCATTGGGAGATGGTGGAAACTGTAAGAGGTGGGGCCTAGCGGGACTCAAGGGAAGTTCTTTGGTTGTTGAGGATACCCTCTTGATAGGCATGCTAGGATCCTCTGGCCTTTTTCTCTTTTGCTTTCTGGTGATGAGGTCAGCCATTTTTCAATAACATGTGCTCCTGTCATGATGCGCTGTGCTACCACAGGCCCAAGACAGTAGCATCAATCGTTCAGACTACGATCCCCCAAACTATGGGTCAAACTAAACCTTTCTCTTTCAATTGATTATCTCAGGTATTTGGCATAGTGACAGCTTACACAACTGATGGATTCACACATGCCATTATTTTCTCCTAAAGGCTGATGCTGGCTGTCTGAGGCTGATGACTCTTGTACTCAACCATCCCCCAACTCCCGCGCTGTTTCAAGCCCACTCTGACCAACCTTCACTACTGCACAGTATCTAACAGGGTATCTGCCAACTCATAGGAGATGAGTGAATTCATGGGCCGAGGAAACAAGACTGGAAAAACAACACTCGTGAACATTTACAGCTTCATCAGAAAGCATATAAATTAAAGCAAATCCACTTGGGAATTTAAAACTAACTTTGAAAACATACTTAAATGATATATAATGGTATTCCAAATATGAAATATGAAAAGCAACTATAATTTAAGACAGAATTCCTAGGTAGATACAAAAATGGTTGAAAAACACCATTTATGACAAAAAGAAATAGAAAATGTGAGATTTAGATTTAAAAATTGAATTTGAATTAAATATTTTTCCACACACAAAATACTCTAGCATGACATGACTGTATTGTTAATTCTGTCAATCATTTAAAAAATTTTACTAATCATGAACTTTCAGTAAACAGAAGCCAATTCATTTTACGAAACCAGACTATCTTTGGTAGAAAAACTGAATTTGATATTATACTTACTGATGAAGTATTGAATACTATCCATAAAGATTGAAAGAAGGCACAAAATACCTTTGTATACTACTTTTACATAGCACTAGAAGTCTTGGATAAAGGAAAAGGCAACAGAGAGACATACGAAAGTTTGTAAAGGAACAGGTAAAAATGTTGATTTATAAATTATATGATGGTATAAAAAGGAAATTTCAGTAACCTATCAAACAAGCTGCTAGAGTGATTAATAGAATATAGCATGGTGTGCCCACTAATCTTGAGGTTTCAACTTCACTGCATTAAGAAATACCTAGCAGATGAGTGAAGCACACTTCTGAGTGTGCCCTGGTGGTCACAGAGCCTGTCCTTGGGCCCTGTACATAGTCCCTTGGCTGTTGTCTTCCGGCCCTGTTCCCTGCTCTATTTCCAGGTAGCGCTGAGTGAAGCAGCTTGCTCCACCGTGCCCTGCCTCCTTGGGGTTTCTGCCCTGGAGCCTGCTAATCATGAACTGAATTTCCTGAAACTGTGAGCTACATGATACCTTTCTTCCTTTAAATTGTGGGTGCTGGATGTGGTGTCTCAGTGATGGCAAAACTGACTAATAATATACATGGTTTCGGGTTACAAATTCAATAAGCAACACTAAACTTGCTTCCCTCTATCACCAACCAAAAATTAGAAAATGAATTTTAAAAATATCACCCACAATAATAAACATAAAATATTTGGGAATAAAATTTTAAGAGCTTATTCTGAGAACAGTAAACCATTGCTGGAGATTTAACAGAAGACTTTCAGGGAGAGTGTATCATTTAATGGATTAGATGACTTGGTATTATTAAGATGATTTTGAAATTGTTATTTTCAGTGTAATCCCAATAAAAATCTTTGTTGGCTTATTTGTAAATCTTGACGAGCTGATCTCACAATGATGCCACTGTTTGAACAGTCTCGTAAAGTTAATAACATATATGCTAACGTAGCAGTTCTACTCTTAGGCATTTACCCAGGAGACAAGAAAGCAGACCCTCAAAAGCAACAGTAAAATACATTCTTTACCATTTATCCAAAACTATTCAAAGGTCCAAATTATTGGTTATCACTTAGTTGCTTCTGGGCTGCAATTCACCCTTTTAGACTAATCTGTGAAAATAGATCAGGGCCTTCAAATATCTTTTGCTGAATTTTAGTCAGTAGAGTTCAGACAGATACATTGCAGAGGAAAAACTTTTGCTTGCTAGTTGCAGTGACTTTGGTCAGCTTTCTCATGAAGTCTGGGAGGTTTCTCTAGCGCAGTTCCTGTAATACTCAGTGGCCTGTAGCACTCGGACTCCCCCAGCAGCCACATCAGGTGACTTAGTAGTAAAATGCCTCCAGGGATATTCTTCCATATGAGTAGTTTTCAACAGCATCCTAGTAGTCAGACACGAAGCAAGTTTTGGAGGTTATGCTTCCAGCAAGTTCATGTGCCATAGCACCCCAGCAATTGTCCTGCCATCCGGTAAGCCACAGCTATGCCTCCTCCAAGATCTGCCTTTCAGGCCAACAGCCATGTCTTCCTTGGTTATACTGTCTCGCCTGTAAGGACAGTAGCTGCCCTTTATGCCTGCCATTTCTATATTCTTCAGAGTCCTCTTATTTCATACCAGACAACCCTTTGCTAGTCTAATTCTCTTTTGGAGTGAAGTATTCTTGATATTAAACTTTGCTTAAATTACCATGTGGTTTCTCCTTATTTATTGGACCCAGATTGCTTCAAGTCCATCAATAGGAGAATAGAGAAACAAATCAGAGTGTATTTGAATGATGGGCTATTAATCAACAATAAAAGGAACATAGTACCAACATGTGAAATATCAAAGATAAATGCAAAGACATTCTGTTGAGAAAAATAAACCAGACACAAAAGAGGTCATGCTGTGTGATTCCACTTATCTGATGACCTAAGCAAGTGAATTTTATAACTACAGCCTCCAAAATATTAATTGTGCCCGAGTGTACCAGATTTGCTGGACAGAGGAACAAAGGAACTTTTGAGTTGGTGAAAATTATCTTTATGGTAATGGTGGTTTACATGGAAATAGATATTTTCTAAAATTTTTAAAACTAAACACCTAACATAGGGACTTTGCAATTTAAATATTAGAAAAAAATCTATAGACAAAATTTTAGCAATAATCTGACAGTTTCCATTGTTACTGGTTAGAAAATTAATATCCAAAAGCCAATTACATCCAAACTTTAGGAAAAAATTAAGTAATTAAGGAAAATGCACTTAACACTAGTCTCACAGAATAGTGATAATGCACAAAGATATATACTCTCTCTCAGTGAAAATTATAAATTTAAGTTTTAACAAAAACTAAATAAACCTTTTATGTACAAATATAATTACTATTCTAGTGTTGCCAATTTTCCCCCAGTTACTTGAATCCACAGAATTTCTGAACTGTGAAGGTTTATGTGACATTTGACTTTGTTAAACTACTTTTTGCAAATGATATTGGTGATAATTTTGATCTCACTTGATTTTCAGAACCCTCTGCTTTCTCATAAAGTTATGAAGATTATTTCCTCTCCCCTAAAATCTGGTGAGAAACTGTGGCTGTCTTTATGATTTCCTTGACACAAAGAATGCTCAGAAGGGCTGGTTCATTACTTCTGAGACTGAGTGATTAAAGCAATATAGGCTCAGACTGCCTCCCGTCTCTGCATTTCTCCTTCTCTGTTTTTTCCCCAACTTCTGTTTTTCAGAAAAATAAAGGAAATATGTAAACCAACTAACTAAATGTAGAAATCTTTATTTACTCATAATTTTTATTTTAATGACTTACTAGAACAAAAAGTCATAAGTAATTCATTCATCACATTTCTGTGTTTTTATGTTTTTTTGAACAATTTTTAATACTCCAGTGTGACTCAAATTTTGATCTTTGGAAAAATGTGTTCATTTGATTATTCCTATTTAAACAAAATATTCCATAATTTGCTATTTCCAGACTACATCTGCTTTCCATCCTTTAGGACCACCCTTCTTATATGATTGTATGCTAGACATCCACACTGAAATAGCCCATGTAGTGTATCAGAGAACACTAATACCGTATATTATCAATCACGTTCAGTGATATATCTCACACTCCACCACAGAACCTGACAGAGAACAGGAGTGAAGTAATTCCTGAATGTTTCAATATCTCAAATTCAGCAATCAATGTTTATCTCATATTCTTTAACCACATATGTTTCTTTCTTTTTTGTATATTTTAATGAAACCACATTACAAAGAAATACAATCATACTAATCAATTTTTTAATAATTCAAATTGAAAAAAAATCATGATATCGCCCTTAGCCATAGCTGCACATGTGTGTAATTCCAGCAATTGGGAGCCTGAGCAGAAACACCACAACTTGACCCCTACCAGGGCAATTTAGCGAGACTGTTTTAAAATCAGAAAGAAGAAGAAGAAGAGGAAGAAGAAGAAGGAGAAGGAGAAGAGGAAGAAGAGGAGGAGGAGGAATGGGGAGGGGGAAAAGGAAGCAGTGAAGAAGAAATTCATCCCAGAAACTCATACGTTCCTTACTCAAGTCCTACCACTCATTATAATTTCCAGATTATCTTTCACACCTTCAAGGCAAACTGAATAAAGTCATACTAGTTGCAGTCAAATGTAAATCAATTGGTAGTATGTTCCACTGTAACTTATGGTAAAAGTCAGACTGACTAATCAAAATAATTAATTTTAAAGATTATGTGGACAAGTCAAAAGTGAGTTATATTTAAAAGTCATATACCGTTTTGAACAATCAAATGTATTTCTCTCTAATTAATATTAGTGTTTGTGCGACAACTAGTAGTATCATTGGTTTGCAGTCTTCCTCCTTCACATCTATTAGTGGCTTCTTTTGGTTTCAGGGTCATGTCTAGATGCCAAAGATTTACAGACTGTGAACGATTGGACCCACACTGATGTCTTCAGCATTCACTTTTGTGGTTTTCTCCTCCTACTTTAACCTTCACTGATCTGACTTCAACTGAAGCATCATAGTTACTTTTAGTCCTTCTTCAGAAATATTGCCACCAGCCTGTTCCCTTCGATCTATGTCTAGGTTCAATCTTTCTTCTAAGGTCTGACTGTCCTAAAGCCCTTAGATGGCCTGTTCAACTTGTGACTATGCTTGCACTTAGTAGATAAAAGCAAAAACATCTACCTATATCTGGACGATTTCTTATCTTACTGCCTATTAAAGTCTAATACTACTCTTATCTTGGATCAGTTGTACTCTAGATGCCATTTCCTAAATTCTCAGAGTTTTATCCTGTTCATTAATTGCCTGTCTCCTACATTTTGTAAGCCATTAAACATATTCCAGTCTGAACCACCTTAGAATGAAAGCTTTGTCACAATCCTTTCTTACTTTCTTAACCAATTTTGATTTAAAAAATTCTATCTTCATAGGCTTCGCCCTCACTCCTCCACACTCATTAACCCGAACCTAGATTCCACCCCAATATTTCATCAATACTATTATTATACTCAGTAAAAAAACTTCCATGGATTTCTTTCAGTTCTTGGCTATTTTACTCCTCAGTAACATCCAATACATTTTCATCACTTTCTCCTTAAAATAAACTCTCTCTTTGACTTCTATCACTCTGCAGCCACCATGATTAACCACAAACTCTCCGGCTGTTCCTTTCCTTTCTATACAAACAGGAAGTGCTGAAGTTCTTACACATTTTTCGTTCTCAATTATTATTTGCTTTGGGGATTTAAAATATTCCTTTAGTGTTATTACCAATTCATTAGCTAAATTATACGCCAACCCAGTTTAGATTTTTTTTACCTTCTCATTTTAACTCCAGATTCCAATATCCTAACTGCTCAAACAGTTACTTAAAATTAAGTGTTCGTGGTATTTTTATGGTGAGAAAATAAACCAAAGAAAAATAGAATGACTGTCTTTTAAAACTGAGTTATCATCACCAAACACAGTTTCCAAAAAATGTCAGGCACAAGATAGGAAAATTATAATTGACCTAATTGATAGAATGAGTAAATGCTAATAAATAATTAACACATTTTCCAAAATTTAATAGACATATTGCACTTTTTTGGTTAAAAAATACCTGGCCAACATTCATTGTGGTAACTCAAACTTATTTCTTGAAGGACTATTTCCCCATTTGCTGAATCTAGAACTATCACAGGCAGTATTAAACGTGTCTCATCATATGTTCAGTTTCTTTATATTTTTTGAAGAGAACATGCCTTGGGCTGGTTCATGTGTACTTTATATACATATGCTCAGGAAGAAATAATACTTGCTAAAGCATCCTAATAAGATTAGCTAGCATCTATCTACATGCTATTACCATTCAAAGCGTATTATGAAAATTATTACCTTTAACTCTCACAACAGTTCTATGAGGAAGATATACTAGTGTGAAGATCTTCTTTTCATCCATAATTCTAATCTCCATGTCAGAGTTTCCCCAGTATAAACTCATGTAACACACTCTGACTGTTTGTCAGAATTCACTCAAATTTAAAATCCTTCTAATTTCAAAGATTTGCCCCCAATCAAAAAGCTACATTTATAATCTAGAGAAATCATTAGTGTTTATGTTATTTTAACATATAAATAATAAATAAAAAGAATTCATTCTGAAATGAAAAAGCGTTCAAGCCTGGCAACCCAAAAATAAAACTAAGGTGAAATGGAAATGGGAAGACAAGACCTGAGCCCAGTCAAATACTTTCTAAGCTCTTTACTTTTGAAAAGGACAAATAGAGGAAGACTTGCTTCCCCTCACTGCAGAGTGGCCTGCATAAAAGTAAGATGATGGCACAAAGGAGTTATGAAAAGCAGAGGAATTAAAAACCAGATTCCAAAGAAAGTAATAGAGTTACAAACACAGCTATACTAAATCACCTTTAAAAATAGCCTTATGTATAATTCTTTTCCAGACGAAATGATGTTGAAGTGTTTGATATGTTTTTCTCGAATTATTTATTCAATATCTTTTGAGGAGATCAAGTCATTTTATGTAAGTGTTAGATTATATAAATAACTATGGACAAAGACACACATACATCCTCAATAATAAAAGACAAAAAATATTGAAGTTGGAAAGACTATTTTAAAAATACATTTAGATTTACAGAGAAGTTGTCAAAATGTTCGCTAGCTCCCATATATTCCACCCATATTGTTAACATCATCTTTTATTCTTTCTTTTTTTGTTTTTTGTTAGTACATGTTTGTAGTTTATTATGACTACATTCCTTATGGGTTATAGATACATGTACATAACACATATCAGCTCTTTTTTCATCTTCTTCTTCTTTCCCTTCACCTTCCTTCTAAGCGTGTTCCCCTTCCCATTTTCAAAAGGTCTACTCTTCCCTGTTTCCTATTATTTATATTTAATTTTGTTCTTTATTTACATTTTAGATTTCTCATATAAGAGAACCCACATGATATTTAAAATTGTGTGTCTGATTTTTCTCACTTAACATTATGGTCTCAAAGTGCATCAATTTTCCTAAAAATGACTCAAGTTTATCCCTTTTAGAGCAGAATAGTACTGCATTGTGTATAAATATATTTTTAGTCCATAGACTGAAATATGGGTTGCTTCCAAGATTTAGCTACCATGAATTGTGCTGCCATAAACATAGATATGCATGTACCTCTACAATATGTTTTAAAATCTTAAGGGAAGATACT
Source organism: Hystrix cristata (assembly GCA_004026905.1). Classification (NCBI taxonomy): domain Eukaryota; kingdom Metazoa; phylum Chordata; class Mammalia; order Rodentia; family Hystricidae; genus Hystrix; species Hystrix cristata. The sequence goes on along the minus strand of PVJO010008604.1, from coordinate 28,685 downwards.
AGGAGGGGAATAGCTAGCTAGGTTGAATGGAATTTCTGCTTTTCTTTTTTGAGGACTCTCCATACTGATTTCCATAGTGGTTGTACTAGTTCACGTATTTCCACCCGCAAAGTAGAAGTGTTCTCTTTCCCCTGAAGCCTTGCCGGCATATGTTATGATTTGATTTCTTGAAGATAACCATTCTTTCTGGAGTAAGATGGAATCTTAGGGTGGTTTTAATTTGCATTCCTTCAGTTGGCAGAGATTTTGAACATTTTTGTGTATTTATTGGTCTTTTTGTACTTCTGAGAAGTATCTATTCATTTCAGTTGCCCATTTTTGATTGGGTCTTTTATTTTGGGGGTCTTATCTTTCTTGAGTTTTAAAAAGGTAGCAAGCCAAAGTATCATGGATGCTTGTAGAAGACAGCAGGCACTGCATCAGGTGCCAAAGCATTTCATAAAACTTCCAAAACCTATTTTTGTTTTCCCCACTCTGGTTCATGTGCTGTACTTACCATAGGGGAACCGGTGGTCTGCCTAAATAACTGGCCATTACCTCATGTTCTAGGACCACGTTTATGCAACAAGTGGTGCCTTTTGACTGAATCAGAATTAAGCTTAAGGAATACATCTATTAAATTTTGGAAAATGTGTTATTTACAAGCAATTACTCATTAACTTAATTAGGTTTAAAGTTCTAAGAGCTTACTTTTTCTGGGGTGTCCCCTGGAGTTCCCTGACAATTAGCTTATTGATTAGTGTCTGTTGTAGCACACACACATCAGACTGAAAAATAAAAAAGGCATAGTCCACATAAGTTTCAAGGCTCGCAGTGATATGGATAGAATCATCAGATCAGAGTAAAACAACACTGTCATTTGAAAAGGTGTCACAGCAACAGACACCTTCAATATCGCCTCCAAAGATTCAGTCTGATGTAGTTAATCTGCCAGGAACGAATGCAGGAAGTACTGCACGCCACAGAGCCTTTCTGTTATGAGATAATCAGTCAACTATTGGCACTAACTAACTGCAAATGTAGCATTCAGTTCTAGTTTTTGCTTCAGACGTATATAGTTCTTGACTTTGTACCCAGACTATAATGGTAGATGTTTTATGGTATTTATTTGCATAGTAACTTCAGGTAGGTAGGAATGGACAATCTGGTCCTCACGGCCTCCTTCATTAGCTTCATTCTAGTCAGTTTTATCAGAAAACAGGCCCTTACTGAGGGTATCTACAATTGACACAGACAATTTAAATACCAGCTAGAATTTGTTTCTACATTTTATGGACCCCAAAAGTGATGTGTATAAGGGTCAGTCTACTGTTGCAATTGTCACAACCGACTCAATCCGCATATATGACTCATCAAGAGGAATACTGAGAGGACCAAGAGAACAACCTTGAATTCTGTCCCTTGAACAGTGACAATATTTGCCTTCATGTCTACGTACTGGGTGCCGAGGTTTCCCAACTCCCTCGTGGGGTTTCAGCTTACCTGAAACATCAGTAAGCTGTGTTTCTGTTTCAGATGGGAATGGGGGAAGTATTTTTGTCAAAAAGATGCCAAAGTTTAGTTTGAACTTGATCCCCATAGCAAGCTAAAGTGGCTTTTCAAAGCGATGTATCTGCCCACTGTGTCAGAGCTAATCATTTTGCCCAAGGGAGGTAATAACAAGTAGGTAGATGGTTCCTCATTGGGAATAAACACCTGGGTGCAGGAAAACCCTCCCTGTGACTAGCCCTGTAGCTGAAAGTTTCTGCCATATCTAAAACTGACCATGTCCATTGAACTCGAGGATATTTCATCTCTGTATCTTCCTGATGTAACATCTAGTATTTATTTTATCTGTAGAGATGGGTTTTTAAAAAGCATATTTGAATATCAGATACATCTGCAATGTATAATAAGATAATGAGAATGCATAATTGTTTTAATTGAAAAGATCTCCATCTCTATATAAGACTGGGGAAAGAGCAAATAAATTTTCATGATTATATATCCTTAGACATATGAACTAGGATATAGAAATATATTTGATTTTTAAATTTACAGCAATGTACATTAAAGCATGAATAGTATTTCCAGTGCACCATAATAATTGATAGGTATTTTTGAGCTTCTAAGGTTTTGGGCAGGCACAATGGTCACCCATTTGTCTGGAAGTGGCTCTTTTCTTTCAGAAATTTTCCATTGGGTTGAGGTGGTAGTCTGTGATATTTTTAACTTTTCCTTTCTAGGATTGAACATTGATTCTGTGAACAAGGTGAAGTAAGAGTGACTTGAGCTTCAATATTCTTGGACTACAGTCTCCAGCTTACAGCTGGAAGTGGGTATTGGAGCAGATCTTCCATATATTCAATTTTCACCTGGAATTTCATCCTTACAGTATAGAATATGGATAATGAGAAATGCTATCAATTCTCCCTTCCCAGAAAGGCACTGTAGCCCTTGAGTGGTGCTGGGCCAATGTGAAGCCTCATCACCTTGTCCATATGCACTGGATGTGGGGTAGACGGGGCGGGGGTTGAATAGGCCATTGCTCACATGCCATTGATGTTTACGGTCTTACCATTCTTACTGGTATTTGCTATATTTACTTGTGTAAATGCTTCTTAGCTAGCTTTGTTTGTCCTTAGGAAACTTATTAAGAGATTCAATTTTATACATCAGTTATGGTTGTTTTGCCAGAGAATGGAAATTTGGTGTCTCACATTGCCATTCTTGTCATCTCCTATGCTCTTGCACAGGCACTTGAGTTAAGCTTTCGTTTCTCAGAATTTAAAGTTGTTATACATTTTTCTAATCTGGAAAGTTACAATGTATTGTGAACCCAATCTGTAACACTCTTACTTTCTCTTTCATATGTGACTATTTCTCTTACCTGGATACTTATAAATTTCTTTGCTTTGTTTTGAAATTTATTAACTTTCTTGATATATACTATTATAGTTTAGATATAAAATGTTCCACAAAAGTCTCATGTGTTCAGAGGTGGGACTTTTAGGTGATTAGACCCTGGAGGCTTGTTCTCAGCATCTATCTGTAAGCTCCTAGCTGGAAGTGCCGTCAGGAGGCAGGGCCCGGGCAGGAGGTGGGGCCCTGGGTTATGGTCTGAAAGAGTCTATTCTTGTCCCACTTCCTCTTCTCTCTTCTTCTGAATGGCTAGAACCTGAGCAGCTTTACTCCTCAGTGCTTCTACCACACCATTTCCACCTGGGAGCCAGCTGGCCATACGTAGACTGAACCCTCAGAATCTGTAAGCTGAAGTAAACCTCTCAGCCTTTAGGTTGTGAATGTCACCAATTCAGTATCTCTCAGCCATAAAGAGGGACACAGGTGAGTAATTTGTAGGAAAATGGGTGCTGCACCTTGAGACTATATTACAATGCTTAGTGAAATAAATCAGACATAGTAGTTTAAGTGTCACGTGGTGGTTCTTATATGAGAAACTTGGGTGTTTATGTGTTAAATTATTTATGTACAAATAATTAAATGAAAGATGGATGATAAGATAAAAGGAGATAAACCTCTTGCAAATGAGGAGGGAATCTACAGATGGACTAAGGGGAAGTGAGGGAAGGGAAAGTAAAAGGATTAAGATGCCAAATGTACACATAGTAATTCCCCAGGATGAATGTATTCATTACATATCACAAATGTGTGCTAATTAAAAAAAAAGGTTGTGGGTATCAGGTATTTTTGTTGCAGAGATGGAAAAGTGACATATATAGATTAAATGGGTAATTATTTTACAGTATTTATATTTAATAAGGTGTGCTACTTTCTCTTTTTCCAATGTTTCCATGATTTCATTGTTTTATATGTGGGTGATATCTCTCATCAGCATGGACATAGAGATGGCATTTAATTTCATAGGAACTGATGAGCTCAACTAGGAAAAGAAGAGAATTATCCATTTATTTCAGCCACCCTTTCACTGTGTAACACTGCTTCATATTGTGCAGGTAAATTCTTAGAGTGACAAGTATTATAAGGAAGGCATTATAGATGAAGTAAATATCCTATTTTAAACAGGGAAGATAAAAAAATTATGAAAAAAATTATGAAGAGATTGTATTTTGTGGAGGGATAAAAAAATAAGTAGCAATCCATTTACATGACAAATTTAGCCAGGTTCTAAGTCAAGAGAAGAATGAATGCACAGGGCCAGAGTCAGCAAAACTCGGGCATTTTAGGACTAGAAAGGAAGCTAGCATGGCTGAAGCGTGCTGTGTAGAGGAACAGAGTTATAAGGAGATGTCAGAAAGTTCATTCAATGTCAATTGTTTACATAGAATTAGCAAGCTGACCCGTACATAGGCCACATGTGCCACCTTATTTTATATGACTAGGAAGTAAGAGTAGTTTTTATTTTTTAAATAGTTATAAAATATAAAACGAGGGGCTGGGGATTTAGCTCAGTGATTAGAGTGCTTGCCTTGTAAGCACAAGGGCCTGAGTTCGATCCCTGGCACCACAAAAAAAAAAAAAAAAAAAAAAAAATATATATATATATATATATATATAAAATGAATATTTTGTGAAATATGGAAATTATATAAAAATTTAAATTTCAATGTTCTAAATAAAGTTTTATTGGAACATAAGCATGGCCATTTTATAAAAGGCAGTTAAACTAGATAGAAATTAATATATAGTCAGAGAGGGACCTGGCTCTCAAAAAAGTCAGTGAAAAATGAAGACATCAGAATTGTGGCTGGAGGTGTATCTGAAGAAGATCAGGCATCAAAATAAAGATGCAATGCCCAGGCCTACATGCCTCTGTAAGGGATAAGTGGTAAGTTGGAATTATAATGTAACTAGCACCACATGGTCCAGGCAGTGCAACTAGGCGTCAGGTGCCTGGGTGGATGACCAAAGCGTCTGGATCCCTCTCTTCCCATAACGCCACATACCCTTGCTGCATGACATACTTCTCTATCGAATCAATATGAGCTAAGCAGCTATACTTTTAGTCCTATAGGTTGATTATAGTTTGAATCACATTGTATCCACATTTTGACTTTGCTGAACAAATTAGCCCAGACAAAGGGCCTCTGTGGTAACCCACTCAGAACTCCCCCCATCTCTCAGGAGCTGTCTCTCAATAAACCTTCCCTACTCTTAATCTCCATTGTCTTTTGGAATTCATTCTTCGATTTCAGGGGACATGAGTTTGGTACATCTGCCATCTAACAGGTTGGGGGTTATATATCTTCTATATCTATTTGTTTACATATCACCTGTGGCTGGCTTGTTTTTTTTTGTTTACGCTTCTATGACATAAATGTAAGGCCTTGCTGCAAAGGCTAAATTATTTACTATTTGGATCCATGTAGAAAGAAAGTGTGCTGATCCCTGATTTAGGGTACTCAGGTCAGTAGGGAGGATGGATTTAATTTTAAATTCAATGAGAAGTTTCTAGAAGCCTTTGGGCAGAAAAGTAGAAATTGATTCACTAGTGAGCAAGTATACTGCAGTTGTTAAAATGGAGAAAGCAGATATAGGGAGCATAATTAGAGGGCAAATGCAGTAATGTAAGTGAGAGATAAGGGCAAATTATGGGAAGGGTGTGGAACAGGATCTGGATGGACATAAACAGAGATCTGAGGTGCCTCTGAGGTAGAACCAAGAGAATTCTCACAGCTTCCATTTAGGTAGTCGAAAGAATAAGAGGAATCACAGTACTTTGATTTGTGTAAGGTAGTCAGGGAAATAATGATACCATTTATTCAAAGAGATATCTGGGTGAGGCCCTTGGTTTCCTATGAGTAATGACAAGGAAGAATATCAAACTTTTGATTTATCCATATGTGTAGAAGGCCTGAAGTGGAAATTTTAGATAGGCAATTGGTTATGAGTTTACATTATAGGGGGATAATATAGGCTTATGGTATGAATCTGAGTTATCAGTATGGAAATGACATTTAAATTAACGAGAATAGATGAGCTCATCTAGGCAAAGAAGAGAAAAAGGAAGTAAAGGTCAGGAGAAACTTTTGGAGTAAGTCCAGTTGGGAAGCACAGCATTCTCAAGTCACTGTCATGAATGGCCAGTTTACCAAATTAATTCATTCATTTAAATTGTTCAAATTCATTACTTACTTCAATTTTCTGAGGTTTTATTGACCACAGCCTTAGACCTGGAACTGTTAATCAGTGCAAGTTAAATTATGTCTCGACAGCTGTAGAGAGGAATTTGTCCACATTTTTATCTATTTAGGGGTCAGATTTTTTTTAAAGAAACAAAACCCAAGCCAAATATTTCTTGATAGTATCACCTAAGTAAGTTTATAATTATTTCAGTTTAGGTTACTTTTTTATCTACTTCACATTTACCATTGCATTTTACATGTTTTCTTTTCTCCTGCTCCATCTTCCTGAAACTGCAGTTGGAGATTCAGTGCATAGGAAGCCTGAAGTACTTGGGAGGTGAGAGATAAAGAGCCTGCTTTTGAAGTTGTGCCCTTGGGGGGAAGCTGGTTCAGTTTAGAGAACAAGGCTTGGAGAAAGTTCAAGTAAATGGTTGTGCATATAGAGGACGTTAATAGCTCAGGCTCTACCTGAGGACTAATAAAAGCAGGGAAGCGTTTGGGGAACAAGTCAGATTAAAGGATGGAGACATCTGGCTGAAAATGAAAGTCCTAATGAAAATGCATATACAGGGAACCAGGGCTGCCTTTCCTTGCTGGATACTAATAGGGGTGGTAGTTTTTACTCTGATTAGTTAAGCAGATGAAGTTGTGGGTCATTCAAGCCACATTTCTAATAACTACTTGGTTTCAAGAGTCTTGTTTGATTTGTAATTTGTAAAGAATTACTCCTTCTTTGGTCTCAATTATGTGGGGGTAGTTACATTAATTTAAAAGCAGAAATTAAGCATTGTTTTCCCTGTTTTTTATGCAAGATGATCAAGACAGTGTGGGTCATCTCTTGCTTGTTATAGTCTCTTAAAAAATGTACTTTGGCATGGGATCCGTGATGTTTATTACTCTTTTCTGAAATAGTGTGCGGAGGTAAGCCAGGGTAATCAGCAGATTCCAATTATAAATCTGGAATAAACTAAATTCTAAACAAATCTTCCATACTTGCTGGCACTTTCTCCTTCAGGGAAAAAAAAAAAATCAGTGAATGGATCTCCTTGTGGCAATTTCTGCTCATGGTTCTTTTGCTTATATGATGCTGAATAGTAATTTCCAAAGTGATTGGTTTTTCCCTGACTCTTTTCCTGTAGTTCCCACAGGGGAGAATATATCATAGGAAATAGAGACGAGCATTTGTCCTTTAGCTCTGCTCCTCTGTTGCTCTGCAGAAGGCACCTGGCCTCTCAATGAAGTCAATGAAGCCCTTTTCTTCTTGAATGGTCCACCCATCCTCTTTCTTTATTGCAAGAAAGAAACATTCCTTGGGGAGCTTTTCATACTTTTGAGGAAATCTTGTGAGGAACTTTTGAGGAGGAATTTGTTATGGGAAATCCTAGTAATACCTTCTCTAGTCCATATCTACAGCATCTGATATTTTCTCCAAATCAATCTCTTGTCCAAAATTCACAAAATTTGAAAGATCATTTTTATAGGTTTTTTTTTAATTATTCACTACATTCTTTCCTCTTGCATAGTTTTGGCTATTTTTGTTGTAGTATTTAAAAAACCTTATTCTTCAATCCTGTGCCTGAGATTAAGAGTAGGGAGGCAATACAGAGTAATAGTTATAAAGGAAAAAAAAAAAGATTCTGGAAAGACAAACTGACTGGGTTTGAGTTATAACTGCAATTCTTGGTAACTGTGCAGGCCCAGTAACTAATTTATAGAATTACTGTGTGTCTGTATATTAAGATTAATACGAGTATCTACATAATAATGTTAAGATCAAAGAAGAGACAAGCGGTGCACAGCTTTTAAAACAGTACTTAGCATAAAAGAAATAACTTTTGTTAAATATTCTATTATTATTATTGTTACTATTATAATTATGATGTTTTAGAATTAATTCTATATGGATGCCTCATCTTTTAAATTTTCTCTTTTTCTTTATTGCTATATATTTGTCTTACATATGATCATATCCATCATAGAGAATTTGTACCTGTACACAATGTATCTTAATTCTTCTTCTGTCCCCATTCCCCTCCCTTTCATCCTATTTCAGTTTCTTTAACAAGACTATATCCTCTTCAAAGGTAGGTACCATATCTTATTTTTATTTTTCACAGTGCTTTCTGTAATGTGTTTTATATTATTGGGAGTTCATACAGTTTTGTTACAAAATGAAAGTATTGAAAGTATTGAAAATATATATTTTCATATGTATATAAATATATATATATTTGAAATATATATATATTTCCAAAGGTTTTAATCTACAAAACTGGTGACTTTCCTGTCTTAGCTTTTAAAACTAAACACAGGAAGAAATGAAGAGGCACAATGAAATTGAAAATCAGTAGCCCTTTTATTCCCTCTAATGTTGATTTGTGTAAAATACGCCTCACAGGTGTACACATTAAAGTCCATGAACAATTGTTTATGAAAATATTTTATAAAATGGAAGGGAAGGTTTTTTCACCCAGATAAAAGTTTTTTCACAGAGATATGTCACACAAAAGCTGTTAGGAAATCATCAGATAATGTGAAAATGAGTTAATTATATCTTTTTTTGTTATAAAGGCAATAACTTTCACCCAATTTTTTTGGCTTTCTTTGTCACCTAAAAACACTGAGTAACTTTCCTAGTTGACAGATGTTCAATCAATCTTAAATAAAAGCATATTTCGCAGTTAATTTTTCTTAATATAAAAAGCATCATTTTTGAAGTTTTAACAATCATATTAGAAGTAGCTTTGGAAATCATTCTTACACATCATGACTGTCAGAAATAAAATAAAGTTGTTTCTCTCCAGTTACAAAAATCAATTCAAAATGGACTAAAGAAATAAATATAAGACTGAAGCTATGAAATTACTAGAAGTATACAGAGATAAAATGCATCAGGACATTTAAATATTCAAGAAATTTTGGGACAAGACACCAAAAGTGCAGGGGATAAAAGCAGAAGTAGAAAAATGGTATTGATTACATCAGACTCAAAAGCTTCTGGACAGTAAAAGAAACAAAATTAAAGAGAAGAAACAACCTAAAGAATGGGAGGCTGGATTTGCAAATTATACATCTGCCATGGATTAACTTCAGATATCAACTTGGCATCTCAAGTTAATGGCTAATATCAAAAGCTAAAGACAACAAGTGCTGGTGAGAATGTGGAGAAAAGGGAACCCTCACATGGTGCTGGTAGAAATATAAACAAGTGAAGTCTTTATGGAAAACTGTACAGAAGTTCCTCAAAAAGTTAAAAATGGAATCAACATGTGTTCCTGCAATCCCACTGAGGAGTACAAATCCAAAGGAAATAAAAGCAGAATGTTGAATCATTATCTGCATTTCCATATTGTTGCAACACTATTTATACTAATAGCTAAGAAACAGAAACAACCTAAGTGTCTATCAGCTGATGGATGAATAAAGACAAAGTAGTCTGTATACACATTGGATTACTATTCATCTTTACAAAAAAAAAAAAAAAGAAATCTTATCATTTGCAGAAACTTGGATAGAACAAAGATCATTATGTCAAATGAAGTAAGCCAGGTACAGAAACACAAATACTTCAAGATCTGGATTCTAAAAATGTTCATTTCATAGATTTGAGAGTACAATGGTTGGCAGAAGCTGGGGAGAATTATGAAAAGGTCAGTCGTGTATTAAATTACACTTAGAAGGAAAGAAAAAGTTCTGGTGTGCTATTGTATAACAGGGTAAATATAAATAACAGCAATGAGCTGTATACAGACATACTCTGGTACTTACTGGCTTCAGAAATCATCAAATCCATCAGATTTTGATGAGAAAAAATTTTTCAGCTCTCTGTGCTTGCTTAAATCTAATAGAAGTCAGCAAATTGTGCAGGAAATCCAAATACTCCTTGTTACTATCTTGCATTTCTGTGTGTTTTAGTTGCTAATTGTGGGTCACAAAAAGTGAAGGAAGGGGTGAGGGAAGGAAGTTTACACTTTAAAAATCGTATCACTAAGCCCCAAATGCTTCCATTAGTCCAGGGAAGGCTAATAGTAGCTCAGTAAGGTGTGAAAGTCCTACAGAATTTTCATGAATCATTCTAATTACATTATTTCTCTTGGAGAAAAATTCATTCAGTACTTGTGATTTTCAGCACTCTTCATAAATTCTAGAACGAATTATTGGTGAGTACCGAGGTATGACTCTATTCTGAAATCCTAGAATACAGGATTTTGAATGTTTTCACCATAAAGAAATGTCGATATTTGAGGAAACACACTTAAACATTATGCAAAATATACACATGCATTGAAACATCACATGGCGTCCCATTATGTACAGTTTTTATGTTAGTCTAAAAACAAACTTTACTGTTAAGGAAAAGAGCCCTGTGAGAGCCAAGTGATAGGGCTTTAATCTACTTAGCAGGCATAGCGATAAAATTTAATTTATGCATGAATGACATGAGACAAACACTATTATAATGACTGAGAATGTGAAGATACTGATTTTCATCTGTCCATAATTTTGCTGTCGGTTGAATTACATCCTCCAACAATTCGTATGTTTAAATCTTAGCACCTGGCATAATAAAAGGTGACTTTGTTCAGCAAATGGGTCATTGCAGATGTAGTTACTCAAGCTGAAGTCATACTGAAGAATGGTGGGTTCCCTTGTGTCTAGAATTCTTATAAAAAATGGACATTTCAACATAGATATGCACAAATGGGGAGAATGTTATATGAAGATCGGAGTTATATTGCCACGAGTCAAGAAGCTACCAAAAATTAGGAGAGGCCACTAAGTGTGTCTTGGTCACTTTTCCATTGCTGAGACAAAGTATCCAAACCCACAATCTAAAGGTTGGGAAGTTTATTTGGGGTCATAGTTTTAGGCCACCCTCAGCTGGCTCCAAGGCAGAGATGGTATGGTGGAATGGCTTGGGCAGAAGAATGTTGTTCAGACAGAGGGTGGGGTGAGGAGCAAGGGAAGGAGGTGTATACTTTAAGGTCGTGTCCCCAGCGACACAGCTTTTGACCGGACCTTACCTCTTAACAGCACATTCAGCTTCTGTACTCATTAATGGATAAATTCATTCACAAGTATAGCATCCCCAAGAGCCAGTCATTTTCTAAACACATGAGGCTCCTGGCAGACAATTTAGATATAACCCACAATATTCTGGCCTGGGCCCCCAAAAGACCCATGTGGATCTCTTTATGCAAAATGAATTTAGTCCATCTATAAGAGTCACTAAAATTTTAACAGTGCTGTCGTTGCTAAAGTGTCAAGGTACAAAGTCTGCTTTTTGCTGTGAACTCCTGTAAAAATGAAAAAGCAGATTAGACATGGCTGAGACACAATGGCACAGGGTAAACATTCCAGTAACAGAAGGGGGAGAAGGGAAGATAGAAAGGAATCCCAACAAGACAAGAGCAAACCCCAGCAGAAGAAACACTGAATCCTGTAATTCCATGGCCAGCACCCGGAGCGAGTTGTGTCAAGCTGCGTTTCAAAGGGCTTGGCCTGCCTCGCACCTAGGACACTGTCACTTGTAGTCCACATGGGCTTTTCCTTGGGCTGGCCGCCTGTGACTTTCTTCATTAGGCAATCCACGTGCCTGGCTTCTCCAACATCCTGCAGTCCCCACCGCATTGTTGCCTTCACTGCAAGTTTCATGCCTGCCCTCTCTGGAGCACACTTCCTGAACTTACAGGCCTGCCTCTGAAATTGGGGAGGGAGCTTCCACAACCTCGTAACTCACATTCTGTATGACAGAAAAACAGGCACACCACACAGATGTTACCAAGGTCTGCTTTGCTCAAGCAGTAAGCTGACCTCCTCAGATGGATCTCGGCAGCCTGAGGGCCTGCTTTCGTGAGCACAATGAAATGAATGCAGGAGAACCAACTCCCCAGGCTGCCCTTCTGAAGCAGGGTGCCCTGGATTGCTCTTCTTCAAAGAAAGCCTTACAGTTTTGCATCTGTGACCTGTGAAGGGTAAAACCTTGTTCATTCCTGAGATGTTCTCAAAGCATCGTTTCTATTATACTGGTGCAAAGTACTTTTTAATGCTAATCTTTCAGCCACCAGGCTCTCCATTACCTCGAATTTGTAGGCTCTTCCTTTCTGGCAAACTGGAAACTTTTCACATGGGCCTTTTGCTTCTGTTTCTCACTGTAAACGTGCCTGAAAGTAGCCAGAAATACTAATGACACATCCTGAATGTTGGGTTGCCCTGAAATTTCCTCCACTAGATTACTTAGTTCATTAAGTAATCTAGTAAATTCATTACTTAGTTTAATCTCAGTCTCAGCCTCAGAACACGGGCAAAACAAAAATAATTTCCTGCCAGTGTCCACTGCACGTGGTCTCTAGTCTGACAACGGAGTCACTGTCCCCAACTGAAACATCTTGTCCCTGGCCTTCACTGTTGGTGTTTCTATCAGCATTCTTGTCTTCTGAGCTCCAGCAAGAATTTCCCATCAAACTTGCCTTAAAGAATCCTGCCACTTCTCTAGCCAGCATCTCCAAATCTTTCCAGATTCCTTCCGTGATCTACTTCCACAAGCCTCTGAACTACACAGTTAAGTAGAGTCACAGCAATGACCCCTCTTTCCTGATAAGTATTTCTGTCTTAGCTACTTTCCTGTCTCTGGAACAAAATACTGAACACCCATAAATTAAAGGAGGAGCGGTTCATTTTCACTGACGGTTTCAGTCTTTAAGCAGAAACCAGTGGTAGAAGGGCATGGACAGAGGAGAGCAGTTCACCCCAAGGTATCCAGGAAGCAGAGAGTGAAGGAATGAGCTGGGGAGGGAGATCACCTAGAACCTTTGAGGGAGGATGGCTCTGCAAACATCTTGATCTCAAATTTCAAGCTCCAGAATTGTGAGACAAAATGCTTATGTTGTTTAAGCCACTCATTTTGAAGTACACTGTTATGGCGGTCCTAGCACACTAAGGCACCTGTGTTGTGTAACCACACAGTTAACACCGTTTTTCTTAATATATTTCACATGCTGTTATATAAGCCATCACCACCATCTGGATTTGGAAAGAATAATGGGAAAGAATAATGACCAGCTTGTCCAGACGTACTTGCACTCAACTCCTCGTACTACGTGAGTAGCACAAATTTCCTTTTTCAGTCTCATGTACAAAGTTAAAATGAGTTACCAACAGGAGATGTAGTTTGGTCATCGTCCAGGGATTTGAGTGAAAGCATTGGAATGTGAAAGCACTTTGCTGCTGGTTGTGTTTCTTTCAGTTCTCTTAGGTTGCTTTTGTTGTTTGTAAAGGAAACAAAAGAATGTTTTTAAAAATCAAAGCAATGAATTTTACATAGTGCTTTGTATCTAAAAGCCCTCAAGTACATTAGGACAATGCAAGGCAATTTTAGGAGAAAGATGTATCTATCTCAAATTTTTGTAATCTACTTTTCTTTTCTCATCACCAAATATATATATAAATATATGTGTGTGTATATATATATATATATATATATATATATATATATATATATATAAGCTGTTATTAAGCTTTGAAAGCTTTTTTTAAAAATTTTAATCTCTCCATGCCATGCAAGTGTCTGTTGAATGTAATATGCCTATTTGATGTGGGTGTGTCTCAGTTTGGATATCTCTCTCAGTTCATAGTGTCATTTATTTTGAGCTGTAGTTATGTACCTCTGGAGACTTTCCATTCCACATTTTGACTGCTTATCAGGTAAAGCAATAAATTGATCAGTAAACAAACAAACCAAAATCCCTTAATTCAGTGGGATCAACCATCACTGAGATCTATTTCAAGGCCTTTAGGAAATATTTTACAGGAAAAGTAGAAAAACAGGACATGAAGACAACTTTAAATATCTAGTTCATACCAATGCCAGGCTCAGTGAGGGGAAATGGTTTCTGCTGTCAATAAGAAGAGCTCTACAGAGCTCTAGAAAAACTCCTCCAGAGCTCTAGAAAAAGAAAAAGAGCTCTACAGAGCTCTAGAAAAAGAAAGGAACAGATAAAATTGTCCATTCAACAGATTATTTTGAAACATTGCTGCGGCTTTTGCCCTAATTCTAACTTTTTCATTAACTATCAAGGCAAAACATTTTACACAGTAGATGGATGCTCAATGCCCGTTTTGCTGGCTAACTGCTATGACAGGCAAGTTCTGGAATGTGTCAAGAGGAGAAACTGAAGAGACACCGTGTGGGAATGGTGGAGAAGACCAAAAGAGGCTTTGAAGTTAAGGAAGTTAAGTTCCCCAAAGATGCATGAAAGTGTGTGAGGAGATGTGGATAAAGATTGGGAAAAGTACCGGAGGTTCTGAATAGTCATGAAAAGGTAGACTAATGTGGATTGTTTTTTCATGCTGGCATGCATATGACTAATATGTATGATAAAATAAAATTCTGGAAACTGAACAAATGACTTCAGATAGTATAAAAAGTATGTTCCACATTTACCATGGATATAATTGTTCTATATAATTTTATTCTGGTCTAGTATATAACAAAAACATATATATAAAATACTGCCATAGAGATTAGTGTAACTACATATTTTTAGTTCTAGAATAAAGACACAATATTGAAACTACAAAGAAGAGTAAAGTGTGGTTTTAACTCATTATCTCCTCCATTCTTCTGAACCATTTTTTCTGGAATTGTTAAATAACACAGAGATGATCAGTTTGAGTATCTTTTCTTTTCTGGTCTCACCCTAAACTCTAATAAAAATTTTGAGGGGCTTTAAAATGACTAGATTTTTCAACAGCAGAATTATAATTATTTCTGTCTAGTCATTTACAGAATTGATTGAAAGAATTCTTGGAAAAGATTGCTCCAACTAGATTTAACTGTGTTTTTGTAAAACATTTAATTAGTTTGCTTTTCTTTTCTTTTTTTTTTTTTTTAATAATTGATAAAAAAATCTTAAGAGGGCCGGGGATTTAGCTCAGTGGTTAGAGTGCTTGCCTTGCAAGCATGAGGCCCTGAGTTGTTTGATCCCTGGTACCAAA
>PVJO010008604.1:0-13505 GCA_004026905.1 Hystrix cristata | reverse complement strand
CTGCCTAATGCAGCCTCATTTTGAAAAACTATTTTCTTTTTTAGGAAACAATGGCAGTGACTCATTTCCTAAATTAAACTTGATTATTTCAAAATGATTCCACCAAAAATTCAGATAGTGTTTCCATAGTTCAGATATAAACTTTTGAGACATGTTATCAGTTTTATTCTATTTCTTTCCACAAGTGCTTTCACAACACTGCTCTTTGTTCCCGACAAAAATTCTCTGCTTGACCAAAATTTAGACAAATTCTTGAATCTTCTACTTGGTCTGTCTGTGCACTTTGTAAAATCTAGTTTTAACAAAGAACTCTGCATTGTCACTTTAGCAACTGAATATTGGTACTATTAGGAGGTGATGAGTTTGCTTCCTTTCTGCATCCTGGTCACCATGAAGTGAGCAGCTTCCTCTGCCATGCGTCTCTACTATGGTACACTGCTTTGCCACAGGCCCAAAAGCAATGGGCCTAAGCAACCATGGACTGAAACCTTAAACTCTGAGCACAAATAAACTAATTAAAGTTGATGATCTCAGGTATTTTGTAACAGTGAAGGAAAGCTGCCTATCACATACCTTGGTGTTTTTGCAACTTTGTTTGTAATAATCAAAAAGTAAGAGCAAAATGTCCATCAATCATTTCCCCCTAGACTCACAATCATGAAATGGTGGTAGGTACAATGTACATGCTTTTATATTTGCCATTGTTCCTGTTCTTACAAGGAAGGTCTATTTCCCTCATTAGTGTGATCATTAGTCTTTCCATAATAAACAAGTATGCTTATTTTGGTAAATATTTGCCTACTGAATGACCCAATGATGGCTATATTTTTGTTTTCTTCACCCATCTTTCCTGGGTCTCATATCATTATGCATCTCTTTATAGGAAATGTTGTCAAAGCACATTCAGTTTACATGAAAATTTAATAAAAAGCTATGCAAAATCACCAGTGAACTCACTTCTTATTGTTCTGTGGTGACTGTTACTCAGGCCACTCAGATTCCTTTTCAATTATGTATTCTAAGCACATGCACCATTATCAATTTCCATTTTTAAACTATTACTGTATTCTTTTTTTAAAATTTTTTTTCTTGTTTCAGTGCTAGGAACTGAACTCAGAGCCTTGCATCTGTTAGGCAAGTGCTCTGCTGAGTTACATCCCCATCCCGAGTATTACTGTATTCTCAGTGTTAATTGAAAAATAAAATTTACAGCAAAAAATAAATTTAAGAACACATTATCAATGGATGATCAAAGTTAGGAGAAAAAAATGAGTTTCTCTGAAACTGTCAGTTTATATTAAAAAAAAATCAAACAACACCATGCACAATCAGCACTTATCAAGTCACACTGCTTATAATTCAGCAGTCAACAGAAAATAACACATTTAAGGAATCTTAAAAAAGTAGTAATATGTAGCTACTCCTATTAGATACAACTACTTTAAATGTATGTTTTCCAAAATTGAAGTTTGAATATGTCTATCAAAAGCATTGGAAAAAATATCAATTGTCATGGGGAAACTTGTTGCATTTTCCAGAAACATGAGGAGTCTCTGGCAGGACGTGGCTCTACCTTACAGAAAGGTCATTGTACATATTTTCTCAATGGAGTTTCTATTATCTCAGGAGAAAATATAACTCAAAATGAAATTTTTGCTTGGTCCAAAGAGGTTAAGAAGTATCTCGGTCATCAAATAGAAATTTATTCTTTTACTTGACTCACATGGGAAAAAGCTAAATGACAAAGGAACATTTAAAGAACCTGTGTATTGCTTTGGAGATAGTTTGTAAACTGGACAAAACATCGTCATGCAGTATAAGGACATTTCAGTCAATAACAGACACATATATGGTGGTGGCCTGTAAAATTGTATTACCTACTAATATTGTAGCCATTTTAGTATAATCGTATGTTGTAATGAAATCACCTCACAGCACAGTTCTCAGAGTATAGCCCATTATCTAGTGATGCATGCCTGCATAATAAATGTGGAAATTTGGAGTTTATATAAACAGCTGGTTAAATTGAACTGATAAAGAAACCAAATCCAATATAATTTTACAGATTGGAAAGATAAAGAAATATTCATTGTTTTTGAAATAAGGTATGCATTCACAGTCATTACAACTTAATACTCGTTGGCACAATAAGTTAATACCTACCAAATTTTTTAATTCACACATACATATAGTGTTTAATGATGCCAATTATTTAAAATATATTCTGTTTTTCTCATTAATTGTTTCTAAAAATAAATGCATGTATGCGTACGTCTATATCTACATCTAAATCTAATCTATTTCTGTAGCTATATCTGCTCCATGAATGTCATTTTTCTTCTCCACAGTTTTGTTTTATTAGTTCTCACTCATGTATGAGGACAGATTACTGTTTTTGTACACACATTTGTGAATATACCTCAGTAACTGAGTTTCCATTGCACTGGATTTGTTGTGTGCGATTTGAGACATAAATATTTTACTTTTATTTGGCATATAGTAGTGATTATCTCTTCAAATATTGCTGGTTACATTTGTCTCTTCACTTTCTGGACTCTAATACCATGTATATTCTGTTTTCTGATCATATCTTGCATGTCTCTTACTTTTTTTCCACTATTTTTGGTTTGTTTAAACTCTGATTTGAATATTTTGAATATTGGTCTGAGTTTCCATTTAGTATTTTATATTATGTGTTTTCCAATCTACTATTGAATTAAATGCATCTTATGAGGTTTTGTTTGTTATTTTTTTCTGCTGACAATCAAACCCAAGGCCTTTCATACTTCATTTCCGAAATTTGTACTGGATTCTAATCTTCTATACTAATTTTACTGGAATTTTTTCATTATTTTTTCTTTATTTTCTTAAGCATATAAATCATCTTTTTTATTTTCTGCCATGTTGAACAATAGATCTTCAGACTATACTCATCTTGACTAACAGAGACTTTGTAACTATCGTCCAAAATTTAATTCCAGCCCAGGCAATCACCATTCTACCTATCTGCTTCTAATTAGTTCAATGTAGTCACACCTCACCTAAATTTCCTATATTCTAGACCCAAAATTTTGAATACATGTAAATATTTCTCTTGATCTATTTATCATCATTTTTATCTGATATGTTATCAGGCCACATGAATAATTTAGACTGAAGGTGGAATATAACTTACAAAAGTCTCTTACTTTCCTTTATTTTAGAGGTTGTAATCTTATTTCTGAGAGACATATACTTTGGGGGTTGATAATTTTAAAACCTACTTCAGTATAAGCCTGGGTTGCATTTTGGTAAGACTTAGTCCTTTCCCTTAGTTGTGGGTATATAACTAGCATCATAGTAGAAATGAAGAATACATACTTTTCCTGTAAGATAGGGGTTTTCGACTTAACAGTGCTAATATTTTTGGCCGGAGTAATTTTTTGCTGTGGGAGGCTATAGGATGCCCAGCAGCACCCCTGATCTCTGTCCTCTAATGTCCAGTCTTTCTCCCAACTCCAGTTTGTGTCAACAAAGATATCTACAGTGTATTCAGATGTATCTGACAATGGAGAGGGTGAAAAATTAGTATCATTTTGGGACCACCAATTTAAGATAAGGATCAAGATGAAGATGACCATTTCTACCACTTGTTTTCAACACTGTAGTATCAATGCTACCTAATATACATTTTTGCAATAAAGCAAGAACAACAGACATCGAAATTGGAAACTGATAGACATACATGCTGTATGCTGAAAAGACCTAGAAGGAGTAACATCTCAGTATTGATAATGGCACTTAAGGTCCTCCATGGTTTCTTAATACTTTCTCCAATTTTAAAACATCAATACAGCTTGGAGAAATAGATTAATTCAGTTTGAGCGGGGAAACAACAGGTACTTGGTGCTAAAACTAAGCAGAAGCAGGAAAAATAAATGATAGAGACAGGTTAAATGGGCACTGGAAACAATTAGGAATCCCTACTCGCCAAATCTGAAGTAATAATGGATTAAAACCCACAGGACTTAAATATTTATCTATGTGCATATGTTGATACATAACCAATGAATTAAAGAAATCGAAGAAGGAAGGTACTTCTCTATAGCAAAATTCAAAAAGTATAAATATCTCTTGGTTTCAAACTCAATACCCACAATTTGAAGAGAGGTTTCATTCAGCTCATGGTTTAGGGGATTTAGTCCGTGACCAGCAGGCTCCACGACAGGAATATCACGATGGAAAGACATGGTGGAACAAAGTTGCTTATTTAATGGCAGCCAGGTAACGAGCAGGAGAACAATGCCAGAGAGAAAGTGGCAAGCGACCATTTATATTACTCAAAGTCATACCCCCATGACCCACTGCCAGACCCTCGGGTGGATCCCAAGACTCCTCTAACCACCACATTCTGCCCTGTATCAGTTTAGGACCAAAACACAGCTCCTTAAGCCACAATAATCTCCAAATACAAACTAGAGCAAGTTCATAATTCCATGAACAAATACAACTATCTTGCATAAAGCCGGAAATGCTATAATTTCTTCCCTGATGTCTCGCCAGTATTTTTTCAAGTCTCTCCTGAGACTCAAGACAAATTTAGCTATGAGACTGTATAAAAGAGAAAACAAAACCCACAAACAAGTCATATGGCCCAAAGATACAGTGGGATGGGATAAAGATTCTTATTGCAAAAGGGAGGAATGGACTGATAGAAAAGAAACCCAAGCAAGACTGAAACCCATCACGGCAAACACTAAGTGCTAAAGCTCGGCATCTCCTATCTGGACCACATAGAGGTAAATGTGAGTTCTGTAAGGCATGGAAAACCGCATCCCTAAGGCTTCGCGAGCTACGATCCACATGATCTTTCTTTTGGGTTGGCTTCACTCGCTGCCTGCAGACTCCTTGGCAGACATTCCACATTTCCAGGACTTCTGACTTACTGGTTGTTCACTGTACTTTTGACTTCATTTCGGTTCATGTAGTGCTCTCTCGGGGGCTCCTTTCTTGATCTTCTAGGCCTTTCTATGAAGTTTAGGTGGAAGCCACCCTGACTGTGAAAGTGTTGCATTCTCAATGCCTGTAAAATCAGTATCAAGTGGAGTATGCCACGGCCTGCTGTCAGTGGGAGCAGTAGCCAGTCAACTGGACGTATGGCTGTGATGGTCTCTGAGTGTCTGGATGAGTTAGCACGGAGGAATGAATTCTGTGGGACCCATTTCCTATGAAGTCTTTCTGAAGCAAGGGGCCCGGGGCCTTTTTCTCGAATGAAAGGCTTCCATGTTTACACTTACAAGCCTGCGATGGTGATGTCTTGCTGATTTGTGAAAGTTACCCTCAAGGCATCTGTCTCCTTCTCCCTATAACAAAGTACACGGTTTCTTCTTAATGCAGTAATCTCTTCAAAGCCACAACACTTTTAGCCCCGACTGTTCAAGTGATTTCCTCTGGGCAGACACTTCAATTTTTCAAAATTCCGACCCACCCTGACGCATACAGAAGTGTACTCCACTTTTGCCTTCTTTCCCCTCAGTCTCACTACAAATCTGGATGAGAGGAGCCAGTATTACCACAGTGCCATAGTCTGAATGTCAAGCTTTCTTGAAATTTCCTCTACTAGGTTAATGAGTCCCCTGTCCTTAATCTCAGTCTCCTGAAAAATTTCAGGATGTAGGCAAAATGTACACAAATTTTCTTCCACAGTGTAACATGCATGGCTTCTAGTTCAATTGCCAATGAAGTTGTTGTTCCCAGCTGAAATATCTTGAGCCTGGCCTTTATTATCTGCATGCCTATCTGCATTCTGGTTCTCAGCTGTGGCTAAAGTCACCCATAAAGCTCTATTTATAGCACTTTAGGGCTTTTCTAGTCTACATTTTCAAACCTTTTCAAACTCCTCCCACAAACCAGTTCCAAAAGCTTCTAAACCACATGTCAAGGAGTAGTCAAGGCAATGACCCCACTTCTTAAGTAGCAGTTTTATGCAGTAGAATTTCTATTGCTGAGACATGATAACTGACACTCATAATTTAAAGGAAGAGAAGGTTAACTTCATAATTCAGAGGATTTGGTCCATCATCAGCAGACTCCAAGCAGGAGCATCATGGTGGAAGGGCATTTCAGAATGAAGATGTTTAGTTCATGGTGCCTGGGAAGCAGAATGGGGAATAGTGCCAACCAAGAATGGACCAGGAACTATGTATTCCAACAACTCCATGACCACCCCAGAAGTGTGCTCCACTAATCCACCTGGCAGATCCCAAAGCCAATCAAGTTGATAGTCTACTTAAACCAGTCTATGCAATAATTATCATGGAAAAATTATCATGGAAAAATAGTACATTTACACTAAAGACAATGGAGACATTAGGGCTTCAGAAGTGATGAATGACCTAATGACTGAAAATTTCCCATATCTTTGAAAGACCTACAGATAGCAATGCTAAAATTACAGGAAACCCCATACAGGATACGTTAAATAAAATGGTATATAGAGGTTGCATAATCAAGTCAATGAAAATTTGAGATAAAGAAAAAAAGAAAAGCCTTCCAAGTAGTCAAAGAAAAATGGTACATCATAAAATACAGACTCGATGATTTGGAGGCTTAATGGGTCACAAAGGTTTCCATTACGATAAAAAAGTACCTGAGCGAATTGACTTATGAAGAGAAAGGTTTATTTTGGTTCATGGTTTTGGAGGATTAGGTTGTGATCAGTTGGGTCTATAGTTTTGGGACTGTGGTGAGATGGCAGGTTGTCACTGGAGTATGTGGCAGAGAACTACCACTCACCTCAGGGGCAAGAATCAAAAAAATCAGAGGAGCAGGCCTGAGTCCCCAGATCTCTGTCCCGGTCATGAGCTGAATGACCTATGCACCTGCCACTAGGTGCTGCTTCTTAGGGATTCTACCATCTCCCAATAACACCACTGTGGGGACCAAGCATTTCCACACATGAACTTGTAAAGGATATTCAATATCCAGATGGTTGCATCCACATACTTCTCGACAAGAACTGTGGAGGCTACAGAATGGTGGCGTATTTTTAAAGAGTTTGGATAATATAAATCTTTCAATAGAATTCTATACCTAACAAATGTATCCTTAAGTAATAAAAGATTTTAAAAATTGGGTAAATAAAAATGAGAAAAAGTTGTCACTATATAATGTGGTCATAATACACGTTGAAAGAATTTATTTAGGATGAAATCTCAATTACGAGGCAAAGATCTTTGCTTTCACACATCCTAGGAACAATGAACTGAAGATCTTTGCCATGATAATAAGGGAAGAAAAAGAAATAAAATGTGGAAAGATAGGGAAATAAGTAAAGTGTCTTAATTTATAAGTGTGCACTTAAAAATCAAGAAGAATTTCCAAAAATTTAATTGTTAATTTAGAGAGGTTAAGGAAGCATGTACCGAAATCAATTGCATTTTTATTTATGAATAAAAACAAAATTATAAAACCAATTTTATCTTCAGCAGCACCAAAAATAATCCCAGTAAGAGTTCTAATAAAATTATCTAAAAATTCTATACTGAAAATTGAAAATCACTGCCAAAGAAACTGAAGATCTAGAAAAATCAATTAATTATGTTCATGAATCAGGAGATACTGATTAGGCCCAAATTGAGCTATATGTAATAAATTCTACTAAGAATTGACAAGCTGAATTTTTGATTTTACGAAATGCAAGAGACTGAGAATAGAGAAAGTAATTTATGAAAAGTATAACAACCAAGATAGTTTAGAATGGACAAATACTCATTTAGATCAATGGAACAGAATATAGAATCCAGAAATAGCACCATAAATATTTAGCCTATTGATTTTTTACAAAGGCTCCAATATCCTTTAGTTGGAAAAGTCTTTGCTACAAATAGTACAAATTGATATTTGTAGGGATTGGTAGTTTGAGCCCTAACCACAGAATATGCAATTTACCAGAAACATCTCAAGTGGAAAACTTCACACTATAAATCTCCTAGAAAGAAACATTGGAAATAATCTTTGTGACAAGAAGATGGGAAAATAGTTTTAATCTTCTTACATAAAGCATGAATCATAAAAATGTATGCTACATTTTGTCAGAATCACACATATTTGCTTTCAGAATAACCTTCACGCTAAAAACATAGGCACCAGTGTGGAAGCAAATTTTACAGCATTATAACAGAGAAGAAACTTGTGTCTACACTATACAAGGAATTCCTCTGCCTTAGTAAGAAAAAGGTAAACCAATTTTAAAATGGACACTTCACAAATGATTGTGACGCATATGTATGAAAAGTACATGAAAATGCTTAACATCAGTAACTAGGGAAAAACAAAAGAAAAACCAGAGTTAAATATGATTATCCACCTCAAAGACTAAATTAAAACAAAACAAGGCAGCAAAATTGAGTGTTGCTGCAAGAATGCGCTAACCTGACAATTACTTAAAGTACTTAAATGTCTTCTCAACAGTTTTAGGCTAAAACCCACATGTAATAGTATATCCTGATTTCAAAATGGGCACATGCACACACATTCACTTTCATGAAGCACACTATCATCTCCATGTTTTGTCCCTTTTCCCTCTGCCAGTATCGCCATTCCTGTTTTTATCTATCAAAGGAATTCCTTATTATTAGTTAAAACTTTAAATCCCTTTGAAAACCCATCATTGGTATCTCCATGGAGAGTTAAAATCTCTCTGGGTACTACAGCACTGTACAGAACCTCTCATGCTTTTTGAAAGTCATTACATTTTCTATTTGTATTTTAATTCATTAAAAAGTTTTCTTATAAAATACAGACTACAAAATCTCTCCAATAATAGGATTTCTGCTTAATTACATGTATATCTTGGGAAATAAGTACATCCCTGAAATACTGGCTCTTTAAAGTTACTTATACTTGACTTTATACTCAAGATTTATAATAGCACAGTATTTATAATTGCTCAATACCCACAGTGATAGATGATTTAATTTACTGAAGTAATCTAACTGTATTACTCTTGGAGACCATTGAAAAAGAGATTATGAATCTTTTCACATTATTCTTGGGATACTAGCTATATTTCATATGTGTATTTATACCTTAAGAGAGAGCTGGGTTCCATGATGTTTGCATTTTGGCTCAGGCTTATGTCAGCCACTCATTAGTTCAAGAGGATCTGGCTCAGGATTTCTGCTGTGTTGGTGTAGTTCTATGTACTCTGATGTAGGTGTGGTGGATTTGAATTTTAAGCTCCATGAGATTTCATATCCAAATATCATTTATTAGGTGACAAATTTGTGTTGTGCTTTATCATGGAGAAGAAATAGAGTTGTCCGTCTTTATGCCTCACTTAAAAATTCTTAGCGATTTCAAAGAACTAAAAAAATTACATATAGCTTATGTTAATGTAAATTTCTCCTTAGAAAAATCAAATAACCTAAACAAAACTAAATTAAAGCAACCACGATTGTCATCTTACCTCAATGGCTTTAAAACAGTTTATAAATGAGGGGCTGGAGATTTAGCTCAGTGATTAGAGTGCTTGCCTTGCAAGCACAAGGGCCTGAGTTCGATCCCCGGCACCACACACACACACACACAAAAAAAAAACCAGTTTATAAATGAGCTGAACATACTCCATTGTCACCTTTAGAGACCACTTCTATATTATATATTAAAGATTTGAAAGTTGTCCCTTGTTTTATTCAGATCTCTATTTAGATCATTATTAAAAGTAATTTTACTGTTAATCTAAACATTATTCCTTATCTCACTCTGAACTATCACTTTACTTTTTTCATTATCACTTATATATTTATTGATCTTTTTTTGTCTGTCATTTCTTGACAAAATATGTTTCATAAAAATATGAATGTTGCTTAATTCACTGGTTGTCCTAGTACCATGAGTAGTACTTGACCCTTAAAATGTGTGCAAAACTTTTCTAAATAAATGAATGACCTCATACATTTTGGCCTGAAAAAATTGCATACAAATGAAACAGTTCATACCTCATTGCTTAAATGAGTCTAAAAGAATTTATCGGGTCTATTTGCTCATGCATATTAGATTTATATGAAGAGATAGAAATTTTTATTTCTTTAGTTTACTCTTGTATTTGCCACTTATTAAACTTTAATTTCCTTATATATAAAAAAAGTAATACTACTACCCACTTGAGATATTCCAAAATCTATCTTGACTTTTGAATTTTACAGAATTTTCTCTTTGGAATCAGATATAGACTTGATCTTAAGAAGGATTAATTGTTGGATGCCCATTTAAATACTTTTCCAGTTTTCCTAAACTTAGAGTAACTCTTATCAATTTGTGTGTGACCATCATCTTAATAAGCATAAAAATTTAAGTGCTACAAATAAGGCATGCCATTTAGATTTATTGTTAATATGAGAATATTGACTACCATATCCAGTTAAGCATTTTGGAAAACTCTAAGTGAAATAAGAAAAAAAGAACTTACATGCTTTATGCGTTGAAATTTATCAATCTTTTATATTACAAAAAAAGCGTTAATATGCTTCACTATTATGAAAGAATTTAAAATATTATAGGAAAGTAAGTTGACAGTTAATACAAATATTAAGAACTATATTAGGTGTATCTTTCAAAACACTCAAATGCTTAGAAATCATTTAGCGACAAATGACGGATTATATCATATTTTTAGTAATTGTAGAACTATATAGAGTAATGGTAATCATAATATTGGATCAAGTAAGCTCAAGTAAGACAAAAAAGTAAAACAACAGATTCTATTATTTGCTGAATTCTATTCAGGCCACTGCAAGTTTTAAAAATTAAAATTGTATTTTTTCACTTATTCTCATCCATAGAAACTAGACTAAAAATGCAATGTTGGTTTCTCAAAAATGCAAAATTTCAAAACTCTATTAAAATTTCCAGTCTAGGAAATGAATCTATCTTTGAATCATCCCATTTTAATGAGAACATAAACATTTATGAAGAGTTAGAAATAAATTTAAATGAAAGTGAAGCATCCAGAAAATAAATAATTCCTCTAGTAATCTCACCTGAAAATGAACATTTATGGTCTACTATTATAAATACTATAACAGTCTAGCAGCTGAAAATGTCAAGTAAATATACTTGAAGAAGGAGCTTTAGAAGGCCTCAAGTTTAAATGTCATTGCAAGAATGGACTGTAATCGTACAGGCCTGGTGGACCGATAAAATGGAGGGAAAGAAAGATCTCCCTCCACAATACAATCTATGTAAAGACACAGGAAAAAGGAAGAAAGTTTTCAATAGAAAGCAAATGGACCAGACCTTGATTTTGGATTTTCTGCCTGTAGAACAATGAGAAAGTAAATTCCTCATTAAGCCACCCACTCTGTAGTATTTTGTTATAACAACCCGAGTAGACTAAGACATATACTATAGTCATCCTTGGACTTTCTTAATAGAAAGAGACTAAGAAGGTATTCAAAATGCCAACATACTTCAAAATATACATATTTCATGTATTGTCCAAAGAATGAAAGAATATGCTCAGTGAGGATTTTAAACCTTTTTAAGAATTTTCCAATGCTCCTCTTAAAAATTCTATTTCACTCTTTTAAATACAACATAACATTTTCTTGATGCAATGTGTGCTGAATGTCAAATATTATATGTGTACATTTTATTTTATGTCACTAACTTTCAATTTTCCTATGTATCGTGTGGAAAAGGACTCTAGAATGATTATTATGGGTCTCTATCAAAAATCCTTTTTACAAGCAGGGAATGGGGGTGCATGCCTTAGTCTCAGCATTAGGGAGGCTGAGGCAGGAGGATTTGTGTGAGTTTGAGGCCAGCCTGAACTACATGGTGAGACTCTGTCTCAAAAAAAAATGCAAAAAAAATTATATATGCTCTCAAAAAATCCTTTTTATGGGGTTGAGGATTTAGCTCAAGTGGTAAAGCACTTGCCTAGCAAGCACAAGGACTCGTGTTTGATTCCCAGCATGCCCCCCAAAAAATCCTTTTTATAAACAGTGGATCCTCAGCATGCCAGAAGATGTTTGGTGTTGTATGATACTGCCCCTTTGTTATCTCCAACTAAAGGAACAAAGGGACTTGAAAAACCTCTGTGTTATCACTCATGTTTAGGATGAAATAAGTGAAAGATAAATTAAATGTATTTTCTCTCAGCAGAAGGTAGTAATCTTCTGCACATGGGTCTTTCAGAGGAATAATGAATGGTTTTGGTAGGAGATGTGTCTCAAATGTGTTCTGCCTCCTCCAATAGTTGTGGTTACTGACCATTAGTAAAGCTAGCCAACATAAAGAGGTAAAAATAATGTGTGGGATTTGGGGAAAAATTTTTTTTTTCTTTTTGAGACAGAGTCTCACTTTGTAACGTAGTCTGGCCTTCAACTCATTACGTAGCCCAGGCTGGCCTCTGACTCATGGCAGTTCTCTTGCCTCAGCCTCCTGAGTGTTGGGATTACAGTTCACGCACCACCTCTCCTGGCTTATAAATTTTAATTAGGTAAATTTACTACATGAAACACAGGCTTTCCATTGATAAACAGAGCTTCAGGGTCAATGGCAGAGTTTTAAGATTATATGATTCAAAGAGTGTTCTTTCTGCCAAAAGAAAATCCTGACCACTTTCTATAAAGTCAGTCTATTAGTCTGTATTAACAGACATACCATGTCAATTTGTAAAAAGTGTGATTGAGACAAAAAAGAAACTACAAATGCATTCCTCCTTGGTCTGGAACCAATTATAATACAGCTTTTGCAAGTTTGAATATAGAAGAAAAATGTTACAGAAAATGTGAGCAGAAAGTGAAAAAAAGTAACAAGGAAACAGAAAATAATGGTAAAGATTATAACAAAGGAATCCCATTTAGACTGGCTTTCCTCTCTTTCAGCACAATTTCATACATGATCCGTTTAATACATGCGATATCCTACTCTGTGCTATACATAGTGTAATCAGTGAGATGCAACGTTAAACAAGACATTTTGTGCTCTTATGTAGTTTACATTTGTCAAAGTAGTTATAAGAATGATATTGAATTAGTTGCTGCATTGTTTTATGTAGTACCTGAATCACAAAGAAAAATATGTATCTGGTTTCTATCACTGGCTCCTCCTGGCAAGGTACTCCCAAAATACTTGTAATTTCCTGAGTTAGGGAGTGATAGGAGAGTCTTACACGGAGCTCCTAAAGGCCTTGGAATGCTCTAGGGGATGGGACTATCTTTTATTCTAATAAGGACACACTTGCATTGCATTAGGCTGTGTGCTGGTAATCAGAAAGATCAAGCTATGAAGAGAAACTTGAAAATTTTAGCTCCTTCTCCTGATTCTCCAGGGAGGGCGGAGGGACAGGAAACTGAGTGA
This sequence comes from Hystrix cristata, assembly GCA_004026905.1. Classification (NCBI taxonomy): domain Eukaryota; kingdom Metazoa; phylum Chordata; class Mammalia; order Rodentia; family Hystricidae; genus Hystrix; species Hystrix cristata. The sequence continues at coordinate 158 of PVJO010008604.1, read as the reverse complement.
GTAATCACACATGACTACATGATGAGGTTCACACAACAATCCCCAAGCTCCATAATTCAAAGAACATCTGGGCTGCTGAACATGTCGGTGTGCTGGAAGAGTGAGTGACATTCTAACAACACAGAGATGGAAGATCCTGAGCTCCAAGCCTTTCTTGA
>PVJO010008603.1:0-74290 GCA_004026905.1 Hystrix cristata | reverse complement strand
TACATGATTTTTCCCTGTCCTTACCGTGGACTTATTTTGAAAAGTTGTCCAACATTTTTGGACTGGCTCCCATGATCTCAGAACATACCTTTCCTGCTGTGCCTGCTTTCCCCTATTGTGGGGCCCATACAATGTGTTGATCATGTGAGTGGGAGAAAGAATGAGACCTCAAAACAGCAACAAGCAGGCTTTCCTTACAGAGCAAACCCAGCCAGAGGGGAGACTTCTCAGCACAAAGGGGCTTAAGGTTTATATATGGGTTACAGCAGAAAGGGGTGTGAGAGTGGGCGGGCCTTGGAGCTTTCTGTGGGGTCTTTCTTTCTCTTTATCTTGAGGCTGTGGGCCTTGGGGTGTGTCTGGGGCCAGAGGAGCTGGAACACTGTGGCCTTGGGAAGGTCTTGGGAGCTGAGAGTTGGTCGCTGCCCATGGGGCATTTAACTTTACAGACGTTAGAGAACATGACTAGGCCTGGTTAGAAATGTTTGATAATCAGAATATATAACACAACATACAGCCAGAAGAAGGAAAAAGAAGATTGGAGAGTGTATTCTTTTGGTAGTTTGCTGAGTTACAAACCATGTGACTTAAGCAGCAGAATGGGAAGTTTGAAGTCTGAAATCGAAGCATCAGCAGATTGGTTCTTCCTGCGGCCTGTGAGGAAGAAATCTGTATTGTAAAAAAAAAGAAGAACAAATATTTATAGAGCTTCTTTGTGCCAACTTCCATGATAACTCAGGAGTATAATTTTAAAGGTAAGAATTGATCACCACAAAACGTATACAATATGTAAAGTGGGGATGCATTTTTAAAGTTCAAAACTAGCAAAAATATATTGCATAAGAATACCTATAGAGATGAGATAAAAATATGAAACTATGATTGACACAAAATTCAGGAGAGCAGTTACATGGGGTGAGGATAAGGACATGGCAGGGTATGCAACAGGAGGAGGCACACAGTGGGCTTCAAAGTACTGGTAAAATAGCCCACATCTGGATGCATATATGTACATGAATGTTTTTTACTCTTTAAATGGTAGAAAGTCATTTGTACATGATAGACTTTGGAATCCTGGTGTAGGGGCAGATTAGAGAGACATAAAACCTCCAGGCAAAACACGATGACTAACATAAAATCATCACATGCTTATCTGTGGCTAGTGATTGTAAGATCATCACATGTACCATGTGCTTGAAAAAAACATACCCTACTTTATCCTTTGTGAAAATGTTATTCATCCTTAAGAAATCCCCAAATGACCTTGTCCCCTTCCCCAAAACAAAGGATAAGACCTTTATTGGCCTAGCCCACACCAGTCAACAAAACGGTTTACCCCATAAGTATGGGTACATCTCAAACTTGTAGCTCACTCTGCTGCTAAGATAGCTCTTCTGCTTTCTCTGCATTTGTCACACCTTAAATAAACTTTCACTAGGCATGGTGGGCCATGCCTGTTATCCCAACACTCGGGAGGCTGAGGCAGGAAGATTGCCATGAGTTCGAGGCCAGCCTGGGCTACATAGTGAGTTCAAGACCAACCTGAACTACATAGAGAGACCCTGGCTCAAAAAAACTAGTAGATAGATAAACAAACGAACAAACCAACTTTTGCTTCATACTATGTCAGTCTCGACTCTCCCATTCTCTGCTAAGAGTCTCATTTCTTCATTGTTCACCAGAGTGAGGTCAAGGACTGGAAGGAAGGCCAAGAGTCATTACGAGGGACCCCTAGCCTCTCCGCAGAGATCCCTTGCCGGATGCAACACTGGGAAACTGAGATGGAGATCATGCGAGAGACTTACTTGAGAGTGTTCTTGGAATCAATATCTCTGAGAGGGATTTGAAAGAATCAGTGTTGGATAGAGGATGAAATTGATCTGCAATTTCATCTCAGTGGAGATCTTAGCCAAGGGCATAGAGCTGGGACATCTCTTTAGAGTTGTTCTGCTTTGGTGATAGGTAATGAGTCTTTATGTGCCCAAGTCCAATCAGTCATTTGCTCAAAGGCCATCTGCAAGGTTTTGGCCTTGGGCAAAGCAGCTGTCTTCAGCTGAAGCTATCCACGCAATGGGCTGAAGAGTGAAAGCTTTTACTGGCAACGCTATCAGCATCTGGAACAAAGTCCTTCATTCTTGAAAGGGTTGGAGTAGCACATCACAATTCCCACCAAAACTCCAGTTTAGGTCTGATATTTTTCATAATTAATAAAAGTGTTTAAAAGAAAAATGTGTTAAGGCAGTGTTATGGCTTTTGTCTAGATGTCCTCCCTAAACCTCACAGACTCATAGATGGGGACTTTCAGAGGTGGCTGGATCTAGAGTGTGTGATGCTGGGATCAAGTATATGTGATTACTAACTTAGTCCACTGATTGTTTTGGCATAGTTCTGGGAGTGGATAATGGGAAGGCCCACCCTGGATGTGTGTTCTATCTACCCTAAGGGCATGTAGCCTGGACAGAATATAAGGGACAGAAAGAGGGCTTCTGGGGTTGCTTGTCACTGCTTGCTGCTTGCTACTTTGCTGCTTTTCTGCCTTCTGCCTGCCATGAACCATTTCTCCTCTGTGACACCCCTCTTCTATCAGCCCTGCCTTGGGGTCAGCCAACTATGGACTGAAACCTCTATAAACTGTGAGCCAAAAAAAACTTTCTTCCTTTAACTTTGAGTACCAGGTATCTTGTCTCAGCTACAAGAAAAGTTACTAAGAACAGTAGTAAAACTAGAAAAACACATTTCTTAGGAGTGGTACAAGACAAAGTCAGAAACATACCTGGGGAAGCACTGATAAGAAAGAAAACAGCATGGGGTTGAGAGTGTTTTACCACAGAATGATACACCAGTTTTTGCTGGTGGAGTTGAAACCAGTGAATCAGACATGATTTGCTAATAACCCAGACTAAGATCAACAATCATAGTGGAGTCCGCTTCATGGAGTGAGTTACCTTAACAACTCCCAGGAAGTTACTGGTACCTGGGCCACTGCTTTGTCCTCACTTAACTGTAGAAAAATGTGTCTTTATGAGGATTTTTTTCCCTCAATCTGGGAGATTTTTGTTTCTTTCATTATGCCATAGAATGGAGTCCTTTAGGGTGGTGAAAGTTATTGAGAATTCTCATCTTAAAATATGCTCAAATTATAATAGGGAGTCATTTTGTCATCACTCCTGTCATCACCCATATCATAATAGTAACAGCTACTCTTTATCAATTCCCGACTGAGGTACTATTCCAAGTGCTTCACATGTATTATCGTATTCGTTCTTTATAATAGTTAAATGACATAGGTACTTTAATTATGTTTCTATTTTATTAATATTAGCTATTATAAACAAAAAGAAGGTACAGGCAAATCAAATTGCTTGCTTGGCTTTTCCAAACTAGGCCAGCATTGACTCTAAGAGAGACTGTCTTCTCTATGAGCACTCCGATGCCTCCGGAGATAAGGAGCGTCAAGTTCAGGGGTGACGGGAGCTGTGTTCATTGCACAGCCCTCGACACACGGGTGCACCTTGACTCACTGGGGGTTGAGAGAGGTCAGCACCGAGATGTAAACACAGCACCCAGACATGGAAAGCACGGCGGGGTGGAAGAAACTGTAGGGTGACACAGCAGAAATAGCCTTTGGCTCCTGCTCTAATGCCACAGCAGCCTCCAAAGCTCTGTTCTGAGCCCTGAAGATAGTTCTGCATTGCATTTCACTCTCTATAAGAACAAAAATGGGGAGCAACTTGGATTGTGACCTAAACTTCTTGTCTGCAGATGGATTCTGTGAGGTGAGCAGGATCGGTACACAAGGAAGGCTGTTGCAGATTTCTCAATGTCTTGGGAAGGCAGCAGAAGCAAAGAGAAAAAGAAAAGAAAAAAGAACTCTCTAAAATAGAAAATATCAATACTGGGCTGGGAACCTTTAGAGCTATCCTCATCAAAGAGGGCTTAAGAACCCAATCACAGCGAACCTTTAGAGCTTTCCGTGATACAGTGTGCTGTGGCGCGTGTGTGGTGGGTTCACGACCACTGGACTAGACCAGCACAATTGCTTCATAACTGAGCAACCAGAGACCATGAACATGTTGCTGAAACTCCGTATCTTAAGCACACATAAGATGGTACCTCCTCAGAGCACTGCTGCGAAGCGTAGAGAGGCAACATGTGTCAGGTGGTTAGAAGGAGGCTTGACCCAAGTTGTTTCAAGTAACTTTGTGCTATTATTATGTATTTCTTCCTGGGGAATACGACATTGTTGGCCTCGACAATTATGTTACAGCCTTTATTTTTTTGTCTTCAGGAAATCAAGGCATGGTTCTAGGATCAAAATCATTGAGAATAACAATGTGAGTCACCATTCTGTCTGGAAGGCACTCAAGTTTCTAAGTTAACAGGCAAGTGTACCTGCAAATACATCAAACTTACAATTTAAAAAGCAAAAGACACAATCACACCTCTGATTTCTTGGTGTGGTGGTGGGGTGTGTGGATTCACTTGGTAGATCACAAACTAAGTTCTGTAGAGCCCTAATATTTGTTCCTCAGAGATGTCTGAGGCCTCCCAGAAGGACCCAGCCCCCCTGCACCAGTTTTTTCTATTATTGCAACTGTAGGAACAAAATACCTGTAGATGGAAAAGGGGCAGAATTATAGGCCCTTGACCCAAAATGTAATCAACTTCTTCCTCAAGAAGAATCTTAAGGCTAGAGATTTAGCTCAGCAGTTAGAGTACTTGCCTTGCAAGCACAAGGCCCTGAGTTCGATCCCCAACACCGGAAAAAAAAGATGAAGAAGAAGAATCTTAAAGCTCCTGTTTTTCTAATTAAGGGTGCTGCTGTTAAAATAGCATACCCTTTCCTTTCATTCATGAGAAATCCAAATGAACTCGATTTGGAAAGCAACAGGGAGGGGGATGAATGAATTAAACTAATTCTTGTGCTGAATATTAATGTAGTGCCACAAAAAGGGATGCGTTTTGCAAATTCAGGAACAGTTAAAGAAAAAAATTATATCTTTCTTGGGACTTTAGACAGTATCATCTCTGAGAAGCACTTTTCTTGAGGCAGATGTGTGAATTTGACCCCACAGACAGGCCCATTAGGTTGATTTCTCCACTAATCAGGGTGCCTAGAGCACATGATATTTTCAGGGGCCCCTAGAAATATTTTAACTTTAATTTCTGTGAAAATCCAGAAAAAATACATACATATATCAGAAGACTATATATATTAAATATATCAGGAAACTGATTCTATATATTACAGTTCCAGGGACTGAATCCAGAGGCACTCTACCAGTGAGCTACATGCCCAGCCACTTTTATTCGAGAAAGGGTCTCAGTAAGAGGCCAGCTTGATCTTGAACTTGCAATCTTCCTGCCTCCCAAGTAGCTGGGAATACAGGTATGTGCCACCATACCCAACATAAAATATAATTTTTATATTGGTTCAGGGATGAAGGGGTCCATGAGGCAAGTGTGCGTGTACCTTCCTAATGTCATATTTTAGTGTGCACGACCGCAGTTCACAGCAATGAAAGGTGACAAAGTGGGCCGGATATGCAGGCAGACCCTCAGCCCAGCACAGATTCTTCCCTCTGATGCCAAATCCCTACAGTATGTTGTCAGCTTGATCCTGTCAGTAATCTTCCCTGTTTATCCTGATGAATTCCCAACGTAAGAAAGTCACAGAACCTTTCTACTCATACCAGGTCCACAGGATGGGCCTCCCCTGGGAACTGAGTGGGAATGCACCCTCTCACACTCCACCCCACATATGCTGAATTGTTTGCGTTTTTATGAGATCTTGGGTGACCTACATATATCAAAATGTGTATCGCAGGGGGTTAAGCCAAACGATGCAGATGTGGGGAACTGAGAGCTGCAGAGAGAACAGGCAGACGCTGGAGCAAAATCAATGCTTGAAGGGAACTTGGGTTTCCTTAAAAAGAAGAGAGAGGCAGGGGTAAGGTGAGGGTTGGGGGGCTAGGAAGGAGTCAGACAGAATGGGAGGGACCCCTTCCTGAAGGGTTTTCTTTCCATGGTCATTTCCCCATTGGACTATAGGAAAGATTCTTTTATGTTTTCCTACCCATGTTCTAATTCTGAACACATGGATATCTGGTATAATGATGTTCCAGAGACTGACGGGAAAGCAGAACAGAATCTGCAGTTAGCAGCATCACAGTCTCCTGCTCCAAGCAGACCCAGGTTGTGGGGACTGCATCCATCAGGACTGTGCACGGTGCTTCAAGGAAGCAACCACAGCTGGGGTACATGGTAGAGCCATAATCTATGCAGATGACCAGGAAACGCCAAACAACAACTTCCAATTAACCATCTTTATCAGACTAAACACATGCTTTCTCCTTACATCCTAGATAAAAGGGGAACAGACACTAGTACTTTAGGTACACTAAATTCTCTTCCTAAAGAAATGGTTTCATTGCTTTAGAATATTTGAAAACACTCTAAACTGAAGAAACTCCTGAGTTCCTCCCAGCTGTAACACTCCCTATTTCATCCCTGACTCTCCCTGTGTGGAGGAGTTTGGCTTTATCTATCACAGCTGCCTTCTCTCCAGCTTCTAGCCAATTTCGGAAATGTGTACAAGGAACCTGAAGATGGTAAGAGTAAAGTACTATCTCTATTACTGATGAAGCTAATTGACAAAGTAGAAACAGATTCCCATACCCCTAGGAAAAGCCTGATAGTCTTATACTCATGTCTGCAAATGGCATTCAGAGTCAGCTTGGAACCTGGTCAGTCAAGCCATCAATCTCAGTGAACTGCTTTTACAAGTTGTCCAATCAACATCAACCCTCTGAAAGTCAGCATATCACAGGCTCACTCCAGCCCCGCCAAGATATGCTACAGTGACAACCAGTCAACTGTCTCATCCGTGTAACACTTCTACAGATGACCTCAAAGACCTAAATTCTCAAACTTTGCCAATCCCTGAAACACACGCTTCCTCAGAAGTCCTGGGTGTATTAGCAGCCTGCTCAAAGAAATTTTGCTTCCTTTACTGTGGTTAGCAATCAGCAACTCGGTCTTGTCATTCCTGAGGGAAGGATTGAATCCAAGGCCTTTACACAGAGCTACATACCCATCCCATTTTTATTTTGAGATAAGATCTCTCTAAGTCAGAGAGCTCTTGAGTTGCCCAGGCTGGGCTCAAACTTGGGATTCTCTTGCCTCAGCCTCCCAGAGTGCTGGGAGTATAGGGATGCACCACCACACCCAGCCTGTCATTCTATTCTTAATATTGAATAAATGTCACATCACCCTTGGTACTCTGAACTGGTGTCCAAAGAGATCAAACACCTCACTGGGGTTTAGACTCTGTTCTGGCTGTGCATAAATATAACTTTCCCAACCAGTTGTGGGTAGAGAAGTATAGTTATTCTAATTAAATAGACCAACTACATAAAATCAGAGGCCCAGGGAGTGCCTGGTGTCCTCTCACTAATATGTGCAACAGGTAGGAGAAGAGAGAGGATTATGCGGGATTCTGATTTTCTCTGTGCATGGAGAGAGACCAAAACCAGGATTATTGTGGTGGATAGTGGTGGAACAGAAGGCTGGGATGACAGATCAGCTCCCAGGGGCAGTGAGCTTTTGCACCCTGTGGCATGGCATGTTTCAAAAAACCCCTTATGAGACCCTCATTAAAAACAAAAACAGAGAAAAACAAAATGTTCGCACAAAACAAAAACATTAGCAAGAAAAACACCTAAGTAAGCCCTCTCGCCCCAGTTTCTCTTTGTCAGCTTAAAATCACTCACTTTGGAGGCTGCACTGCTAGACCGTACATTGTTCATTTCCCAGGACCTTTGCTGTGGTCAGTGCCTCTGAGCTGTGGGTTGTGACAGCGTTTGCCTCCGTTACGCCCCAGGAGCACGAAGCCCGCTTCTGCTAAGAACACTGACTCTTCACTTGGGCCTGCGGAGATCTGAGAGATGACTAAAATGGGATAAAAGGTGTGGCGTTTCTGTCTTCCTTTCCTGTTTGTCCCCTTTGCTGATTTAACCTTTGAATCAGATTCTACTCAGCTCTGCACAGAAGTGTTTTTCCAAGACTATGACCAGGGTTAATTTGGCCTATTGCCTGTTGGAGCTGGTGTGTGTTTCTTCTACTCCAAACTGTGCTTGTTCAGTAGCGCAAGCATCCCCGTCATAAAACCAGGACGTGTATGTGAGATGATGACCCCTGCTGTGAGCATAACTCGGTGGTTCCTGAACAAAGCTGACCACCTATTAGCCCACCAAGAACAAGGCTGGAATGTTTTCCACAGAATGATAAGACCAACACAAGAAAATTCAACAGCCTCTAGAACAAGTTGATGGTGACTGCTCAGTGGTCCAAGTCTGTCACAAGAGAAGGCATCTTTTGAAACCATGCCCTGGCCAGTGAAAATTACCAGACATTAGCCCATTCCACCAAATCAATAAAAACCTACTGCTCTCCTTGTCCTGTGAGCAGCAGCGTGGTCATTTGCTCAACTGACTGCTCCCTCCCTTCAGCCAAAGCTCCAATTTGGCTGAAGCTCCTTCCCCCAGTCAGACTTTGTCTGTGCAATAGTGTATATGCTTGCAATATTTGGCCCAGACCCATTTTTACCATCTCCGGGTCAAAAGATCCCATCACCCAGTGTCATATTATCTATTGTGTTCTCTCCATCTTACCACATGTTAGTTACTTCTAGAAAAAGGGTACAGAAAACAGGAAAAATGAGAGGATGGAGAGGAAAAATAAGAGGATGGAGAGAAAAGGTAGAAACACTTATAAACTGCTTGATATGGTCTGAATATTTATATTCCCCCATCAAATTCATATTTTGATGATCACCCAAAGGTGAGGATGCTAGGGTATGAGGCCTTTAGGAAATGATAAGTAATTCATCATCTCCAACTTCAAAGCCTGAGTCATCTGGTTCTCAGCTAGGTGCACATTACAATCACTTGAGAAGCTTTTTTTTTAACATACCCATAATCCTGGCTTAATTGGGTTCTGGGCATCAGTAGCTCTTGGAACCTCAGGTATCAGTAAAGAGCTCTCATAAAAGAAATCTGTAGCTTAAACTTCATTAAATAATGTGATTATTAAAAATTCAAGAAAAGGCAAATTTCTCTATGACTTTAAGACACTCCCTTTTAGAGCCTTGACTGAAAATGGACATAGCAAAACTTTCTAGAAAGCCAGAGAAGTTTGAAGTTTTAAACTTGATCTGTGTGGCAGTTACACAAGGTATGCACAGGATGTTTCAGAGATAAATTCCTGAAACTGTGAACTATCAGCAACCAGCACAACCAGTAAATGTGGTCTTAGTCCTGGAAGGGCAACCTAGGCAGATGATCCCAGCATCTGCTACACCAGGAGATTCTAAAGAAAAACTCAGGGCTAAGACCTATTGCTCTAAGTTGGTGATTCTCAAAGGGCAATTCCTGCTCAGCATCTGGATCAGCAGCATCCTGACCTGAGAACTTGCAAGAAATTCAAATTATTGACCCATAATGACTTTGGGGATAGAGACTAGCAGTCTATATTTTAAACCCTCCTGAGATTGCTCCAGAGATTCTATTATGCATTAAAATTTAAGAATAACTTATTATTTGTGCTTGAGAAAGGTTTAGGGAGACATAGAAGCAAACTTAACAAAAGCATGTCAAGTACAACACAACCACCAAATGCAGTTGGGAGAAAGGTGAAGAAGAAACTGATTTAGTAAATGGAACTATTACTAGAAGAGCTTATAAATTTTCCCCTTTCATCCAAAAGATCATAAAAGAACTATGCAGATTCTTATACAACCTGGTGGAAGAACAAGGTAAAATGGGAGAAAGAAAAATTCCATGCAGGGAAAATTTCAAAAGGACACAATTGAAATCTTCTATGTATAAAGCAAGGAGGACAAAAAATACAGTCATTAACAATAAAAATACAAAGGAAAAAATAACTCTGAGGGACTCCACCATGGTTGGCAACAGAATTTGCATCGCCAATGAGGAAGCAAAGATTACTACAAGGTTTTGAAATTTCCATCACAAGGACAATAGCAATCACTAATGCAAATGAGAAGAAAACCCACACTGAGAACCTGGAAAGGAACAGATATTTTGTTTTCTGTTCTGGGTCATCCAGGTGGATAAATGGTTAGAAATGTGGGACAGGCCTGATTTATTCTTGAGATGTATATTTGAGAGTCAACAGAGAGGTTTCAGATAGAGTCTTGAAGAAAGGCAAGTGAACAGCTATGGGGAAGACGTTCAGAACCAGCGATGGGGTTGGTCACAGCTTTACCTGCAACCAGAAGTAAATGTCTTCTCTGGGGCTGCTTTCTTCAATAAAGATGTGTGTATGTGTGGAGAGAGAGACAGAGACAAAGAAAGAGAGAGAGAGAGAGAGTTGTTTAGGGAAAACTATCCTGAATGAAATTTTTAAAAAAATTTCTCTTTCAAAAATGATTCTATTTGTGTAGCTATTAGTAAAAGTGCAGAATCTTTAATATCCTAGAGTGGTTTGTGAAATGCCATGAGAATAATCTGAGCCTGTTTCTCAAGCTTATTTGGCCAAAAAATCCTTTATTCTTGGAGTGCTGATATCTCCTGAAACAAATGTTTTGCTGAATAATTTGAGAATATTTGGGAGCTGGGGATTTCGCTCAGTGGTTAGAGTGTTTGTCTCGTAAGCACAAAGCCCTGAGTTTGATCCCCAGCACCGAAAAAAAAAAGAGAGAGAGAGAATATTTGATCAAGATTAGAGTACTAAACCTACAGCATTAGAATCACTGGAATGCTTCAAAGGGTAGGTGCCTGCAACCCATCCCAAACCCCAAAGACTCTGCTTTTAACCAGAAACCAAACACACACACTCACACACACACATGCACACACATACACACACACACGCACGCACACATACGCACACGCACACACGTGATTCTGAATTGTCAAGTACGGTGTTCTAGATAATTTCTAAGGCTCCTTATAAGAAAGAAAAGAAAGAACAAAGTGTGAAAGGAGTATGTGGAGTATTTGGAAAAAAAAAGGAAAGTTGTCAGAATTATGTTTGGTAGAAGTTAGGCAAAAAGAGGCATAAGAAAATATCATTGAATACTCATGAAGATGAGGCCAAAAGTGATCTTGTGTGTTTTGCTCCAAGGAAACTGAAGTCTACCCATTTCCCCAGCACATAACACTCTTCTATAGCTGCTCATCTTTCCACTTCCACAGTCGGTTATGAGGGAAAGTGACTTAGGAGACTTAGTGGTATTATGGTGTGATCCAGAACAATTTCCTCCCTTTGCAATTTTTTCCTTCTGGCTCCCAGCCCCGTCACTTGGCTGACTCATTTTACACATCAGTTATCAGCTTAAATACCATTCCCCAGAGAGACTTTCCACCCTGAGTTGTCTCCACTAGTTATCATCTCATTCCTTATTTATTTCCCCTGCAGCACTTTCAGAGCAAACCCAAGGCGTCATAAATGCTAAACATGTGCTTCACCACTGAGTTACAGCCCCAGCCCTGAAGCCAGTCCTTTTTGAAGATCAATTGCAAAATACAGCCAGGAATTCCTATCTCAGAGACTTGACCCACACCTTATTTCAGTCATCGCCTTGCTTCCAGTGTTCTACCAGCCTTCATCCAGCATGTTAGATTCGGGTCCAGACACCTCTCTCCTGATTCAGGCGTGGATTTCCAAGTTTGTAAGATTTGTGTCAACCTAGGGTTAAAGATCTTGGGGGCTGCCAGCACTTCGGCCTCCCCTGGTGCAGGGGCTTGCTCTAACCACGAAACTCATCCTGGCAGTTCTATTCAGTCAGGCCAGTAAGCCCACTTTCCCCTTTTTGTGAGCCACAGAGTATGCAAAACTGTCTTTTCCTCTTTCTGCTCACTCTTCTTCCCCCTCTACTTCCCCAGAGTCCCACACTCCAGACTCCCGTCCTCCTCCAGCCAAAGAAAACCTCAGAAGGCCTTTCATATCTCCCAGACATTTTGGACACTCAAGAAGGCAATTCTGAATTACCAATTTTAAAATATGTTTGTAAACCCACATTATGTAGAATCTCATTTTCCTCAATACTCCCTGTTTACCTTACACTAGAATTTTACATGCGTAAATAAGCACAGCAAAATACAGGACAAATGTTGTGAAGTGTAATCTCATTGGCGAATTGAAAGTCACAACTTCTTGTTCCCTTCTTGAATCTGCCAGGGCTGCCTGCTTGATTTGCATACAAATCTGAGTTACCATGAAGTTTCCTGATCCACATCAGGCTTAGCATTGTTTTGGTCCCGGATTATGTGTGCATCTGCAAGATACTCCACCGCAGGAGAGCCAGTTGCCTTGATTTACACTGTTTAATGTGGCATCAATATGGATTTCATAACTTTTTAATAATTCTCTTTCTTACTTTTTACTAGAATTAACAAAAATAAATTTAGCACTTTGCATAAGTAAAAGATTGGAACATTCCAGGGGTTACACATCTTCAATTATGTAAGTATGCAAGCACTTTTTTCTTTTTTTCACCCTCATTATCACCTCTACAAAGAAGCAAAAGTGAAACCCAAAAAGTCTCTTTAGTACTAGGAAAGAAATGGCTATGGGCAAGAGAAAATTAAACTTGTTTGAAATGTGCCTTTCAATTTGTTACATTTCTTTGAACACTGGATTTGATCAGGAAACTCATAATCCCGTGAATTATGTTAATAGAATTATACAGGGAACAAAAGAGTTACTAGACTTGTATTTGGAAAAATAGCCCTTAAACTCAACAATAAGAACATAAACAACCCACTTTAAAAATGATTAAAGACCTTCAAAGGCACATCTCCAAAAGAATATACATGTGGCAAATAAGCATATGTAAAGTTGTTCCCTGTCATATATCATCAGAGAAATACAAATTAAAACAACAATGAGATTCCCCTGCATGCTTGTTAATGTGGAAGAGTGACAACACCAAGTGCTGGTAAAGGATGTAGAGCAATGGGTACTCTCATTCCTTGTCGGGGGAATGCAAAATGTCACAACCACTTTGGAAAGCAGTTTGCCAATTTCTTATGAAACTAAACACTTCTTGCCATATGATCCAACAATCACATTCCCTGGCATTTACCCAAAGGAGTTCAAATTTATGCCTGCACGTTTATGCTTACAGCAGTTTTATTCATAACTGCCAAAACTTGGAAGTGAACAAAATATCCCTCAGTACATAAATAGATAAATACACCGTGATGAATCTAGACAGCAGAATATTATTCAGCATTTGAAGTATTAAGCCATGAAAAGACACAGAGGAAACTTAATCTCATTTTACTAAGTTAAAGAAGTCAGTCTGAAAATTTTGTCTATACTCTGTATGATTTCAACTACAGCGGTACTTCAGTTCATGAACCTGATTCTTTCCACAATTCTGGTCGCAAATCAAGTTGGACGACACCAAATCGAATTCAGTGGTTAGGTTCAGTATTAACCTTATGGGGAAATTTGATTCCATTCTTGTCCAGTTTGGTCTGCGAGAGAATCGAGTTCGTGAACTGAGGCACCACTGTATATGTCATTTCTAGAAAAGACACAGCTGTAGAAACACTGAAAAGATCGGTGAACAAGAGTTGAAGGGAGAGACAAACAAATGCAAAGGACTTTAGGGCTGTTAAAGTACTTTGTATTTTACTATAATGGTAGATACATGTCATTATACATTTGGCAAAAGCAAATGAAAATACAGTACCCTAATATGAACTATGGACACCAGTTACTAATGCTGTATAAATATAGGTTCAACAGTTATAACAACTGTACCACTCTGGTGGAGCTGTTGAAAATGGGGTAAATTATTTATGTGGGGGACAAAAGATACAAAGGAAATCTCTGCACCTTTTACCCAATTTACCTGTGAACCTAAAAATGCTCTAAAATATAAAGTTTGTTTTTTAAAAATATGTTTCTGTGTTTTAAAAATATGTTTCTGTGTTTGTTACTCAAGATGAGAATCATTGTCACTTATCAATGAAAGGAAAAATTTATGTGTTATCAGTTAATTTCCAACAGACAGAACAAAGCTAATTTGAAGACACACAGAATCTAATCATCTTCATAGAAGATGTTAACCTTCAAAATCATCAGAGATACTTACAGATTATCAGCCATCGGTGAGACAACATGGCATAGCATGGTGGTTTCCAACTTTTCTAGGTATGAAGAGATATTTTCGACATTGAAAATATTTTCAGAGTGTCACTTTATTATTGGTGTCATTTATTGATAATTTGATGAAAAAATACACCATATTTGGCCTGAGGAAACCAACTAAAAGTGAACTAAGAGGGCATATAGAATAAGATCTTTGCCCAGCAGAGATAAAGGTTACCAACTCTACCAATCGATTTCCAAATTATGAGTTTAAACTAGAGACATAAAAAGTAGAAAACCAGCAGAGATCTGAAGGGAGCAAAATCCTTGAATAGCCAGAACCCTTTCATGGAGTTAACAAGAGAAGGCCGGTTGAGTGGCACCTGCTTCCAACCACATCCACTCTTTTTTTTTATTATTATTAATTTTTAATTGATTTTTGCTTTGTCAGACAATTGAAAAGAATAGCATCAGATTAATTGATTTATAACTTCAGAAGTGATAACTGCAGAGGCAGAAAGGAATTGAGTGAGCCACATTCTTGGCTGAGTGCAGAGTAGTGACTGATGAGGTGAGCAGACGACCCGGAAGAAAGAGCTTCCTTGTACTTGTCTGGAAGATCTAGTAGGTCCTGAAGGCAGTCGGCTCTCCAGGAGGCTCAGGCACACTCTCTCAGGTTCTGCTCTTCTGCGGAAACCTGAATAGGCCTGTTCTTGATACCTCATGACCCAGGAGCCTTGTATTCCTTAATTCCCCAGTTTCCATGAAATAACTACCTCAGAAACAGAGTGTTTTAACTCAAGTTTGTCTCTATTCTTCATAACTAAAATTTAACGCTAGCACATAAATTAAATTCAGTTTTTCTCATGGTGAATGTTTATCAAACGGAAAAACAACCCAAAGCCCTTTTCTTGCTCCTTCTAATTTTTCATTTTTACTTATTTAAAGAATGATGATCTATTTTAGGTGATGTACAAAAATAAAGAAAGGAAGCCTGCTTTCTATTCTAGCCACTGGTACCATGTTTCCTCTTTCTCACCAGGATATAGTCACCTGCAAAGTCCTTCTATGAGTTTTCCTTTTTAGAGTATGACCGCTTACCATTCCAAATGTTTGTATGGCACAAAACTCATGTCACCGGTGATTAGAAGACAAGCGCTATGGTTTGAATCTGGTCTGTCTTCTCCTAAACTCGTGTTGAAATTTTGCTTGTCAAGTGGCAGTGTTGTGAGGCGAAGCCTGTAAGAGGTGACTGAGTCACGAGGTCTCTGTCCCCATTGATGGACTCATCCGCAGATGAATGACTTTGGATTGATGGGTTACCACAGAGCCAGCTTCGTTATTAAAAAAAAAAAATCTCTGTTTTACCTTGTGTATTAGCTTTCCCATCACTGGGAAAATATATCCACTACCCACAAGTTAAAGGAGAACAGGTCTAATTCGGCTCATGGTTTTCGGGTTTCAGTGCACAATCCGCTGGCACCAAGGCAGAAACAGCATGTTGGAAGGGTGTGGCGGAGGAAAGCTTCTCACCTCATGGCAGCCAGGAGGTAGAGAGAAGAGGAACTGGGGATAAGTGTATACTCATTCAGGTCACACACCAGTGACCCACCTCTTCCGTCCAGCCCTGCCTCCAAACACACAAGACTTTTGGGAGATATTTCATATCTACACCGTAACATTTCACTCCTAGCCTCCCAAAGACTTACACCCATCTCATTATGTATTTAGTCCATCTCTAAGAGTCACCAAACTCTTAGCGGTTCCAGCATTGCTGAAAAGTCAAAGTCTAAAGTCTCCTCTGGAACTCAAGGCAAGTTCTTAGCTGTGAGTGCCTGTAAAAATTTAAAAGACAATCGGATATGGTGGCACATGCCTGTAATCCCGGTACTTGGGAGGCTGAGGCAGGGGGATCACCTTGAGTTTGAGGCCTGCCTGGGCTATATATGAGACCCTGCCTCAAAAATAAATTTTTTTAAAGACAAATACCTCCAACATACAAGATGTGATCAAAATATACAGTGAATGTTTAACTTGTTTTAAATTATAGTAAAAGGCACATTATCATTAAGTCCCCTCAAAATACTCCCCCGTCTTTAAATTCTTATCATTCTTGCCATTTTCTGAAATACTTCTGAAAGTTCTTTTATGAGCATCTTTGTGAGGTGTGATTAAAAAAATATGATAAATTTTGCTGCAGTGTGCCATCAAACAAAAAGACATGAAAATATTATAGTGTGTCCTGATCAACCTTAGTCACTGGATCTGGCACCATGAGACTTCTGTCTCTTTCCCAAAATGTACCATGAAAAGTAAACATTTTGAATTGATTCAGGACAACAAGGTGACAGCAATGAGCAACTAAAGATAGTACAATGGCACAAGATAAATATTCCCATTCTAGAAGGAAAGAATACAAGCATAGATAGGAATCACACCAAAGCAAGACTGAAAACTATCAGGGCAAACATTAAGTCCAATAGTCCCATGTCCTGCACCCAGAGCAGGTTAAGGCCACATGTGAGTTCCAAAGGGCTTAGGCAGCCAAACTCCTATGGCCTTGTTTTTTGCAGCCAAGATGGCCTCTCTATTGGGCAGACTCCACTCACTGCCTGCAGATTCCTCAGCAGACATTCCACATTCCTGGCCTCTCCAACCTCCTGGGCTCTCCACTGCACCTTTGACTTTACTCTCACAGTTTCACATATGGCCCTTTCAGGGCCACATTGTTTGGCCTTGCAGACCTTCTTCTGAAATGTGAGTGGAAGCCTCCACGACCTCATAACGCTTGCATTTTGCGTGCCTAAAAAACCAGCACTACATGGATGATGCCAAGGTCTGCTACTAGCTCAGTCCATAGCCTGGCCTCCTTAAACCATAGCTGCAGTGACCTCTGAGTGGCCAGATGGCTGAACCTGGGGAAATATTTCCCCAGGCAGCCCTGAATGAGGAGGGTTCCTTGGGACGCTCTTCTCAAAGCAAAGTCTTTCAAAGAAGTTTACCCTTTTTACATCTTTCAGTCTGTGAAGAGTGGGGTCTGGTCAATTTCCGAGATGCCTTTGCACCATCTTTCCAATTGTCCAATACAAAATAGTTGACTTCTTTTTAATGCTAATCTGTTTGGTAACCTTGCTCTCCTTGTCCCCAGTTTTGTAGGTGCTTCCTTTCTGGTAAAACTTCAAGTTTTTCATATATATTTTTTCTTTCTTACTCTCACCATAGGTCTGGCTAAAAGCAGCCAGTGATACTCATGCCTCAGTCTAAACATTGGGCTGCCTTGAGACTTTCTCCATCAGATTAAGTAGCCCACAACCTTTAAATTGAGCATCATACAAAATCTTAGGGCAGGAGTAAAGCATAGACAAGTTTATTTTTGCCGTAATGAAACATTTGTGGCCTCCCATCCAGTTTCCAATGGAGTCCTCATTCCTTTCTGAAACCTCCTGAGCCTGGCCTTTACTATGGGAATTCCTATCATCATTCTGGTCCTCTGTGCTCCAATCAGAACCACCTATCAAGAGCTGCTTATACCGTTCTAGAGCTTCTATAGGCCACTTCTCCAGACTTTTCCAAACTCCTTCCACAAAAAAGTTCCAAATGCTTCTGAATCACATAGGTACGGTCATATGAACAATCCAACTACTAGTACCAATTTCTGCATTAGTTAGCTTTCACATTGCCGGACAAAATACTTGAAATCCACAATGTAAAGAATGAGAGCTTTAGTTTGGTTCGTGATTTTGGGGTTTCAGCCAATGGTTAGCTGGCGCCAAGGCAGAAATGGTACAGCAAAAGGGCATAGTGGAGGAAAGTTGCTCACTTTGTGGCAGCCAGGAAGCAAAAAGATAGAGGAAGAACCTGGGGCAAGAATATACTCTTCCAGGTCACACAGCAGTGACCTGCCTCTTCTAACCAGGCTCTACCTCTAAACACATGAGACTTTGGGGGGACATTTTAGATTGAAAGCAAAACAACATGTGATGTCCTTCTCCATGTTATAATGCAGCAAGAAAGCTTTCACCAGAGGCCAAACAGATGTTGGTACTGTGGTCAGACGTTTAAGTACCAGATAAATCAATGCAACATGTGGCAGTAGTCTTTTTTTTAAGTTTGTTGTCTTAGTTTAGACAACTGTTTGATTTTTATTTGCACAACTCAAGTAATGAAAATATCTCCTTGCTACCAGAAAAACTTGAAATGCTTTAATCTTTAACCATCCATTGATCATAGGGCTTAGAAAGAAGCAAACAAAGTCCATGTGGTAGAGCTGAAAGAATAAGGAAACTCTAACCCTAAAAGATGAGCTAGACATGTGAAAACATAAAGGACTAGAATACTGAGGAACTGAGCAAATAATGTGTGAAATGGCCATGATTGGGCAAGAGGGAGTGGCAGAACCAATGGTAAAGTGAAGAGTATAATCCTTGCCAAGAGACATTCAAATTCAACTTGAATTTGTTTTTTTTTTTTGTGTGTGTGGTGCTGGGGATCGAACTCAGGGCCTTGTGCCTCCAAGGCAAGCACTCCAATCACTGAGCTAAATCCTCAGCCCAATTCAACTTGAATTTGAAAAGAAACAACACTGTGCTGCTTATATAAATATTTTGCCATAAGTTCGTGCCCCCGTATGATCTTAGAAATCATGCTTAGCAATTTTGTCTTTATCTAAAAGTTGTAGGAATGAAACTGCTAAAATAAAAGTAGGCTGGGAAGAGTGACACTATTAAATTTGTGTTTAGAAAAGTACAGCATGTTAGAAAACTAAAAAAGAAATAAAAACTTCTAAACAGATTCACAGTGATAAAACAATCACACCTATGAAAACAAAACAGTATATTCCTTCCAGCTAAAATACACAAAATGGATTGGAAGTTGCAGTAAAGTTGGTGAACACACATGTTTCGTTGTTCTCCCACAAAAATCCACTGAAGGATTTTTTTTAAAAATCAATAAAAAAATGAAAAGAAAAAAGAAGAGTATCAAAAAAGTTGGAGTTAATCAAAGCAAATAAAAACAACGCTGTGGTTCTACCTTTCTCCAATAAGAAGACTATTTTCAAGAACTCAAAAAACAACAAATGCTAGCAGGGTTGTTGGGAAAAAGGAGCCCTAATATATTGTTGGTGGAAATGTAAACTAGTACAACCACTATCGAAATCATTATGGAGATTTTTCAAATAACTCAAAATGGAAATTCCGTTTGACCCAGCTATACCTCTCCTGGGTATCTTCCCGGAAGAGCTAGTCATCCTACTACAGCAATACGTGCATAACCATGTTTGTAGCAGCACAACTCACAATAGCTAAATCATGGAAGTGACCTATATGCCCATCAACAGATGAATGGATAAAGAAAGTATGGTATTTACACACATTGGAGTTCTACTCTGCCATAAAGAAAGATGCATTTGAGTCATTTGTAGGAAAACGGTTGTATCTTGAGACCATAATGCTAACTGTCACTGAAATAAGTCAGTCACAAAAGGTTAAATATTGCATAGTCTCTTTAATATGAGAGACCCAAAATATAAACAATTTGAAGAACAAAATAACCAGATTAAGAAACACGAAGGTCGACTGTGTAAAGATGGGAGGGTGATCTGGGTAAGGACAGAGAGGGGAGGAGGGCAGTGAGAATAAGAGTGATTAAGATGCATGCCAGGCAAGGTGGCACATGCTTGTAATCTCAGTACTCAGGCAGCTGAGGCAGGAAGATCATCTTGAGTTCAAGGCAAGGCTGGGCAACACAGTGAGTTCAAAGCCTGCCTGAACTACAGAGCGAGACCCTGTCTCAAGAAAAAAAAAAAGATTAAGATACAATAGATATATTCATTAAATTCCCAAGCAAAATGTAAACACTATGTACTGCAAACATGTACTAATTAAAAAAAAAATGTTGAGACTAGAAAGAGCATGGGGGATTGTAGCTGATGTGGGGAGCTTCAAAAGTCAAATCCTACATTGGTGGCGGTGAAAGCCACAACCAGCCTGATTTGTAACCACAGAATCCTCCAGAGTCCATGATGGCAGCACCAAGTACCTCTGGAAATGGAGGTGAAACAGAGCCCCAGATCAGCAGGACAAGAAGAAGGCTGTTTGGGAAGATGACACAGCCCTAGATCCTCTGCCCTACTCTCTGCTGCTGAGTTATTGTCCCTTCGTCACCCTGTCAAAAGTCTGAACGTTCATTCTCTGGAGAGTTAAATTAGTGATTTGGGACTGATGACTACCAAGCATAGATGAAGGCGAAAATATCATACTCAAATAGGAATTAAAGGAATGTCTGGATAGAATGTGGGAACAGCCAGTGCTCTTCCTCCACTTGGCCTTTATAACAAGTACTAGCCAGACCCTTTCCTTACCATGGACCAAGGCCAAGACTGCTTTGGGGACTCTAATCAAAATGAGATGAGAATCTCAAACTGGCCCAGTCAGGTCATCGTAAAGTAAAATTCAACTGTTTAGTCAAACATTTATAAGCATAAAAGTGTACTTTGTTCTGAAGGGAGATATTACCTTCTAAGGCTATTTACCGTACAGGCTTCCTTTAAAAAGGTAATCCATAACAAAGGGAATCAACCACCTTGCTAGATGCACAGAAATATAAAAGACCCTTAACAATTTGAAAATGAATAAATAAATAGAATGATCTACACAACCTATGCACTCAGATCACACTGTACACTTCCTTCATTGCACTTATAACAGTTTTAATTAGAGTTTGAGCGATTATTTGTTGACCATTTGTTTCTCCTCTAAATAATTGGCTCCATGAAGGCAGGGAACCATATCTGTTTTGTTTATGGTTATATATCCGATGGCCAGCAGAGTGCTAATATGTAACAGAAGCACAATAAATTTTTTTTAAACTGTTCGTTAATTATTAGCTTGTGTACTCTAGAGATATAGTCAGTAGAAAGATGAGTGACAGATTGCTGATATAACAAAGCAGAATGTATTTAACATGGCTTCATATTTATCCAGCATCTGTTATTTTACAAAGCATCTTTCATACTTTATTTCATGAAAACTTCACAATAAATTTTTGAATTAGATGAAGAGGTTAAGAGATGTGTCCAAGACCATTGGACCTTTCCATTGGATATTCAATGCTCTTTCCTCTTTATAAAGTCTTTTTATCTATGACTGTTACAAAATAGACAAGGTCAAAAGCAGAACTAAGGGGAATATTTTTTACTATTTAATTTAAATGAAAAGTTAAACATTAGTGAACATATTTTTATTCATTATCATTATCACAGTGAATATCAATGACTGGAACTCAATTTCCAACATTCTGTAAATTAAAATAGCAACACTTTAAATATTTATAGAATATGCAACATCTGTATATCATTTTATCCTCATGAAACACAAATGAGGTAGTATTACCACTGTTTCCCTTTTAACAGTGATGAAATTGAAGTTTTGAATGATTCAATTAACAGGCAGAAATCACATAGCTAACTCTTTCCTGAATTAAAATATAGACATGTTAGACTGAAAAATGCATTCTTATAAAAGGAAATTGCTCTCCTCAAATGTAGATATCTTCTTCTTCAGTATCATTCAAAATAGTGTATTCTTTTTCATTAGTACATGGTTTGCAGTACATAATGATTACATTCATTATGGGGAATTGGTACATATACATTACACATTTTAATTCTTTTTTCATCCCTTTCCCCTCCCTCCACCTCTTGGTCACCTTCCCTTTTGAAAAAAATCCTATCTCCCTGTTTTGTATTATCTATCTTTTATTTTGCTCAATTAATTAATTTATACTTTGGGTTTCTCATATAAGAGAAATCATGCAACATTTAAATTTGTGTGTTTGATTTATTTCACTTAACATTATGGTCACAAGGTCCATCCATTTTTCTACAAATGACTCAATTTACCTAATATGTTAGGCTATATATTAATCTCTCACTTTGTCTTACTATGTCAAATACTGTGAAATGTAGAAACTGTTCCCTAAAATAAGCCAACTCACCTAAAAAGCAACTGGCATATAAATTCATGGAAACTATCACGTGCATATTTATCTTTAGAATTTAGATTTTTCTGGCAGTATACTAGCTATCTATGTGTTAAGAATTAGATCAAAATAAATATTAATATTTTAATATTGCAATCTTCCTTAAATCTATACTTTAGTAATGACATAGACAGTGTAGCAGATTAATACATTCAGACAAGTAGAATTTTTTTTTTTTTTTTGTGGTGCTGGGGATCGAACTCAGGCCCTTGTGCTTGCAAGGCAAGCACTCTAATCACTGAACTAAATCCCCAGCCCCCAGACAAGTAGAATTTTAAAATTTTTACTGAATTCTTCCATTCTTCTCTCCATTTAAAGTTACCTGCAGCATTAGCACTCCTCTCTTCCCAGAGATTATCTAACTAAGGCGTGAGTAAATCAAAGTCCTTCAGAAATCGGTGTTTGGGGCTCATCTTTAAAGCTAGAGCAACACTGATGAGATGCTCCAGGGCTGGTAAGTGGTTTCCCACTCCCAATCTGGAGCCCCAGAATGCTCTCTCACGTATAACCTGCCCTGTATTTTATTGCTGTTCCCATGTTCCTAATCGAATAACTTTTCATAATATCTCTGTGTCTCTCAGGATTGGGAGTAAAGGCAAACAAGGCTAAGACTGGCTTTCACCCAAACGGGAAATCTGGAGTGTGAGTTACACCTCAGAGCTGTCCTATCCTGAGGCAAGAGAGCTGAGATTTTTTTACTCCATTCTCTGCCAGTTATTATTGGTTAAGAGCTGCTTTAGAGGAGCCAGATTCTGAGCTCTGTGCCTGCTGCAAAGCAGCCCCAGAGGCAAAAGTAGTCCTTGGAAGAATAATTGCAGATACCGTGAAGTGGAGGGGAAAGCACAGAAAACAGAAAAAGTAAACGTGATCTGAGGATATCTGGTCAAAGCACCTAGACCATCTACTACATCTCTACCCATCAGAAGCAGTTCACAAAGGAAAACCTTAGGAAACAGGGTACCCTACCACACAGCCTAGAGCTATCACTGTGGATGGCCCAGCACGTACACAACGGATGCAGGTAATGTTCAAGAAGGAAAAGGTGAGGTAATATGAACACGGAGCCCTACCTCCGAGAAAGAGAGCAGGAGAAAAGGCCTTGGAGCAACACTGGGAAACATGTGAAGTAATAGGAAGCTGCAGAGGTGATAAAGGTCAGTGTCAAAGAGGCTGGCAGTGTGAGCAATTGTGAATGCACCTGAGTCACTGTGACATCGCCCAAGAACCAAAAGCAGGTAGGACTGCAGTTCCCTGGACTAAACTTCAGCTAGAGAAATACAATTTCATTGGACATTGGTATGGCTTGGGTAAAGACGAATAACAATCTCGTTTTTCTGCTACATGGCTATTCTGCTGTAACTGAGTCCAAATAAAAGTTAACAGTATTATCAGACATTACAAGTAAAAGAAAAAAAATTAAGATAGTGGCTCTGACCTTTCCCTACCAGCAAATCTGGGCACTCTGTGCTTCAGCTTTCCAAGTCAAGAGTCTGACAACTTTTCATTCATCCCCACGATCATATAAATTGCCACAGAGAAAGGATTCGTTTTGTTCATTTGGTTGGTTGGCTGGTTGATTGGGTGTTTTGTTTTGTTTTGTGTTTGCTAACAATTCGTCTAATGTTCTCCATCCATATTGGTTATAAAGCCATGTCAAAAAATCATAATAATTCATTATATAAAAGCATTTTACATTAAATACCACATTAGATGGTGTCTTAGAGATTTTCCTTGTCAATGGGACAAAATACCAGTGACTGCAAGGCAGGAACAGGATAGCAGAGGGGCATGGCAGAGGAAGAGGCGCTTAATCCATGGCATCCAGGAAAAGAAAGGAGGGAGGGGGTGGGGACAAAAATGTTCTCTTCCAGGTTATACCCCAAGTGACCCACCTCCAATCAGGCCCTACATCCTAAAGTCACATTTAGCTACCGAAGTCATCTAATCACCTTCTACACACATGAGAATCTGGGGGACATTTTAGATCTAAACCATAACAGATGGATATAAAGTGGACAAAAGAATGTTATATTAAAAAAAGAACTAGCATACATGATAAACATGAGATTAGGATTAGTGGCTACTGGTGGGAAGAAGGAAGAAGAATGGAATTTGTAAGGGGCAAACTCTGCTTTTTTATATACCTGATATATTGTGTACCAATTGCCCAGATAAGTAAATTGAAATAAATATGAGCTTTTGTGTTCCTAAGGGATTACCTTGAGCTCTTGTACTCTACTTGGGACACTGTAGGAAGTTGCTTAAGGCTTGAATTGACAAAGGAATTAGTAAAAACTCAATTAGAGAGATATTTAAGTGGTGGCTGAATGTGAAGCTGTAAAGAGTAAGAAATATTTATATGATTTTTGTGTTTCTGGAAAAATTGTTTGCTGTCCTGTTCTGAAGTTCCCAAGATACATTTTAGGGCAATCTCTAACCCCCCATATGGATTGCTTTTGCACTTCCCAGTTAAGTATGTGAAATAAAGAATCAATCAGCATGCATTCCAATAAATTTTTTAAGCACTTATGTGTCAGACACTATGCCAGACAGCTAATTAAGACATAGGCAATGTCCTCAAAGAGCAGATTGTTATTATAAGATGATGATAATAGCTAACATTTGTTGAGACCTTTACTAATGCCTGTGCTGGGTGCTAAGCACTTGGTCTGCATGATCTCATTAAATCCTTACAACATCCCTGTGAGAAAAGAATCATTATTATCCACAATGTATAGAGGAAGAAACAGAAGCTTCCAGAGGAAGTTGCCTAGGTTAATTACAGCTTAACAGAGATCATAACCCAGCACTTAATAATTATAGAATCTGTACACCTTATCCCTAGCTTACACAGCAAAAATGAATGGAAAAATTTCTGTGAGGATTTAGAGAAAAAACTTACTAGCGCTAAAGGATTCAGTGAAGGTGTCAAAGAAAAAGATATGACTGAACAGAATTTTAAAGGATAGGTGGCAAAGAACATTCTGAAAAAAAAGCTTCAACAGAGGTATGGCAGAGTATCAGGCATAAATAGCTTTGTGTGTTTCAGTGATGTGTGTGTTTGGAGAAGTGCCAGAGATGGGTTTGAGAGGTTAACAAGAAAACATATTAGGAAGGTCAATTATGTGGAGGAAAGAAAAAGAAACTTCTCAATAATCTCTTAGAAGCTCTAGAATGATGCCTGTCTGGCTTTTCCTGGGGTGTCACTTGTGCAAACCTCATAACTAGTGGAGGAACTGGCCTACAAGTAGGACACACTCAATTACAAGTAACCAATAATTTAGGCTACTATTTGATTTAGGAAGGCAATTACTTTTAAATTGTGCTAAACTAAGAAGCTTGAACTAGAAGGAATTTAAGATTATGATTCTATGAAATTAGGTAACGTCTGACCTCAACAAGCTTAAAATGTAGTCAAAGACTTAGAGCACATCCACAGGAAAATAGATTAAGTAAGAAATATATAAGTAAACTGACCCCGCCCCCCAAAAAAGGCCAAAAAAATCAGTCTGGTGCCCTCAGTTGGAAAAGCTAAATTCATACCACTAAGAAGAAAGTTTGGAAATTAAATAAGAAAAGGGTAGAAATTCTCAATACAATTGCATGTGGGAGAATTTACTTTTTCATTATAAAATAACTATCAAGAATAACAGTACATTTCTCCTTGTAGATATACAATGATCCTTTTATATTTATACCTGTTTTGTGTGGTAGCTTGAAATCTTCTGGGAATACACAGGTTACATGCGTTCCCTAACTCCTTTCAATTGCATCAAGAGGGTGATATTGGGAGGTTACTGAAAGGATTATCAGAAATGATATATAATTGCTATTTGTATCTCTATGGGAACCAAATGTAAAATATCATCAAGGTGACAGTTATAAACATGCTCTGACTCAAATTATTGCAAAATGTTACCAAATTTGGGCGAGGTTTCTAGAAGAAGCAAGCAGCCAGTTAAGAAACAACACTGACTGAGTACTCACTGCAGATACGTTACACAGGGCGGCATTACGGGAAGTGTCACAGAGTAAACAAGAAAATAATTGGGGGGAAATATAAGACCAAAAGTAGATGCAGCAGATAATATGAACTGAATTCATGGGGTGCCAAATATATCAGCTTCATTAAGTTTTATTTAGTGGAGAGTGCCTAGATTTTACCAAGGGAGGAAAACTGTACAATGGGAAATAAAAAACAAAACAACAAAACTATGGGTGAGATGACTAGATTCCCGTCCCGGCTTAGTCATTTAGAAGGTGTGCCACATTGGAAAAATCACTCAGCCTCAGCTTATTCTTCCACAAAATGGGTATAGTAATACTGAGAAGCCAAGCCTTATAAACAATAAAAGAATAAACATGTTATTGATTTATGTCCAATAAGATCCCTGGCCAAACATTGTGTGTGGTTTATTCTTTTTTTGTTTTCTCCACAAGGTTTATCTGCAACAAGATACCTGCTTTTTCCTGCATGTGTCAGCATGCTTCCTCTTCCTGTTCTCTCTCCAAATGAACACTCGTAAATCACTTAATAATAGCTTCTTGTACCTGAACAGGCATTTGAATTCTTAAAAGAATTTTCACATCTGACTTACACGCAGCTGTCGTATTTCTAATCATGTCATCGCACCGTTCAAACATTTTGAACAGTTTCTCCCTTTTCTACGGAGTAGTCCTAACTCCCCACCAAACTCTAAGGCTTTGCTACTCAAAAGTGTGGCACTCTGGTCTCCAGACCCAGTAGCATTGCATCACTCGGACACTTGATAGAAATGCAGGTTCTGCGGCCCCATCCCCATCCCAAGTCCACTGAATTAGCAACTTCACTTTGAAAAGATTTCCGATTGATTCCCACCTTCGACTTTGTCTATATCTTTACTCTCTTGTAAGCTTGAAGCTTCATCAATAAATTAAGAGATTTAGCAAGTGAAAGTAAGAGAGGCCCGATAAAATATGAAAACAATGAATAATGTTCATCACAGCTCAAACGTTTAGTGGAAGACACTAATACTTTAAAAAATTAACTGGTTATCTGCAATCGAATTTTACTGGGCGTGCTGTATGTCATTTAGCAAACCAATTCAGGAGTGTAGAATCCACGTCTAACATAACATCGTGTTTCGCTGCAGCAGTACAATGCCTTGCCCAACTGCTCAATACAAATTTGTTGAACGAATAGTTTCTCTGGTTTCTTCGCCCAACATTGTTGATACCCGAAGACCAACACAGTGGCCGGTACATCATCAAGGACCAATAAATATTTGTTGGCTGAATAAATGAATACATTAAGAGCAATCTTCCAATAATGGACTAGATTGTGTATATTTTAATTAAAGCTGAGTTTTTCCCTCATTTTTAAAAACTGTTTCAAGTTGGTACAGTTTTCACATTTCAGTTGGCAGAGTCCAGGACTACGATGGGAACATTACCAAGGGCTCAGAATGTACCCGTCGCAGCCCGGGTCCATCTGGCCCACTGGCGGGCAGAGAAACCTGTGTACCCAAAGCTGACGAGCCTGCCGCAGGCGATAGGAGACACCGCCCCCTCCCGGCCTCCGACACGCGGCGCACGCGCACACAGGCGCTCCGACCCAGAGGCCGGGCGGGGAGGCGGGGCTGCGGGGCGCGTGCGCGGCGGCCTGGGCGGCCGGCCCCTCCCTTGGCGGGGGCGCGCGGCGCGGAGGTCCGCACGGAAAGGGGGAAGTCAGGTGGCCGCCGCCGCCGCCGCCGCGGTTTGTCGCCAGAAGGAAGATGGCGGATCTGGAGGAGCAGTTGTCCGATGAGGAGAAGGTGAGCGTCGCGAGGGCGGCGGAGCGGGTCCGGCGGAGCCCTCGGAGCCGCGGCGTGTAGGCCGGAGTTGGCCGTCCTGCGTGTGTCCGGCCGCCCTTCCTCCCGCTCCTGCGCCCCCGAGCCTGCCCCTGTCAGTCAGCCGAGGCCGCGCGGGGGCAGGTCCCCGCCGGGCCTGCTCGCTCCGCTCCTTGTAGGGTGTGTGCTCCGAAAATAGGAAGCGGAGCCCGGCGGCCGCGGGCCTGCGCGGGGGCGGCGGCGAGGGTGGCGGCCGCGGGGGACCCTGCCCGCCCTGGGGCCCGCGACGGCGACCGCGGCTGCGGAGGGTCCGGGTCCCGGCGCGGGAGCGGCCCCGGGCAGTGTCCAGCCCGGCGGCCTAGCTGGGAGGGTACTCGGGGTGAGGGAAAAATTGCTTAGGGAGTCGACCTTCACTTCCCCCTTCCACTTCCTCCACTCCGACGCGAAATGCATTCTCCAGGGTGTTCCCTTTCCCTTAGAGGTCTCAACGCCCCCCTTCTTGCTTTTTTCTTGTGTTTATTGGCGAGGGGACCCTCATCCGTGAGCTTTGCAGCTCTCCCTAGAATACAGTAGAATCGCGCGCGCGCGCACACACACAACAACAAAAAAATCCGCCCATAGTTGTTTCCTGCTCAAGTTAACAGCTCCCCCCCCCGGGGGGGGGCCCATTTGGTGGCACCCTGTCTTCTGGCTAAGACTTCTTCTAAAGGAGGAGATTGTGCAACTCCTTTAATTGTATGTTAGATGCAGTGACAGCGATGGAACTAGATATTCAACTCAAGTTCTCGGACATTTATAATAAGGAATCTGATCGTTCAGCTAGTTCTGCCCTAGTTGTTACTGTGAAGACCCCACACTGGAGGCTCCCACTGGGGTGGGAGGAGCCCTACTAATTTGGACTGTTTCCTGGAAAGGACCTTGAGATTTTTCAAATTTACAAGTAACTGACATATGAATATGGTAGTTACAGTTTTGGAAGTGTCCACTTTTAATGTAATAATGCTTCATTTTTAAATTCCAAAACAGCATAGCCATGCGGAAACACATAGAGTAGTTACATTATGGTGTTTAAGAAATGCTAATGTAGCCTAAAGATAATTCTGTCCAAGAGTTTTTATATTCTGTGCTTGCACCAAAGTGTACGGCTCTTTCCTGAGGTACATATGCAGAAGTCAGCCTCATCTTCGTTTTTGGAAATTTTTTTTACTTCTGTGCTGTTTGGTAAAAGTGGTAATGAAACAAGAGAATGGGGAGAGCTGCATAATTCTTCATAATCCACGGACCCAGCAGGCAGATCTATGTCACCAAAAATGGCTGTGCAGTATTTGTGTGTAATATTGGTAAATAGCCGTAAGTCGGTAGCTTAAAATACATAAGTGTGCAGACATGTGCACATACTTAAAATTTGTAGTGCTAAAAAGGTTTTAAAAGAGATTGCCATTTTCCCCTGTTGTTCTTTCTTGTTTGCTTATATTTTTTCAGTTATTTTTTATTAGTACATGTTTCCAATACATAATGAATGCATTCTTTATAGGGAGTTGGTGTGTGTACATGACACATCTAGATTCTTTTAATCCTTCTTCTTCCATCTCTTACTCCCCTTCCCATATGAGAAAAATCTATTTTCCTATTCTTTTATCTTCCACTTTATTAGTAGCTCAAGTGGCTAGAAAGGTAACTGAAGAGACAGTACTCAGCATGGGAGTTTTTATAGACCTGCCATGTGCATAAAGGCCTAAAATAGAGACATTTCTTGAAAATGAGAGGACAGGAGTCCTTATCGTTGGACACTTTCATGGCACTAAGTTTCCCTGGGGGCTGCAGGGAGGTGTCTTTAAACATAACCTATTTGCATGATATTCTGTGAGCAAATGAAAATTCTAATTCTAATTTGGGTGTTCTTGTTTTTATTTGGAGCTTTGTAAGACTATTCTGCAGATATATATATTTTATCACTATATTTTGTAATAGAAGAAAAACACCAACCAGACTTTTAAGTTAAATTCAAGTAACCAGTGAAATGAAAATTTAACTTTCTTGTTATTTAAATAATCTTTGGGGAGGAGGATGTAGGGCACAGGATCAGAAATGGAGAGGATTTAGAGGTGATATTTTTAAACTAATACTTAAATCATATTACTTTTCTGCCACCTTGTTTGTAACTTTCAAAAACCAGCTTTTAATATTTTTAAGCTTTTGAAATTTCTATGGTACATCACAAATCTAAGGGAAGCTGTTAAGATGTGCTTGGATACCATACTTTGTATATGCCTGGTTCAGTTAGACAAATAGCATTTGTTATTTAAATTTGAGGTAAGTAGAAGTATTACTATATTACAGATTAATAAATTAAGATTTCAGAAGTGTGTGATTCAATCAAGGATGCCTAGGTAGGAAGTGGCAGAGGTAGTATTTAAATTTAAGTATCATGTTCTTATGAGATTAAGCTCTTTTAAACAAAAACGATTATAGAGCTCTATTCTGAATTTGAATCTTGGTTTTTAATATGTTGCCAGCTTATTTTGAAAAAGGAGAAACAATGTTTTTTTTCTTTTTTAACAAAAATATAATTACTAAACATTAATGCTAGGCTTGATTTTAGAAATTAACCTAGAATAATAGCTTTGCTTTTTAAAATCATACATAATTGTTTTCTTGAGGATGCCACTTTGAAATTTAATAACTTTCTCCTTTGGCCATTGGTTAATAGGAAGTAAATTTAGCTGAAGAAACAAATGTTCTTTAAAGCTATTAATTTGCTGTAGTGTGTCCCTTTTTTTTTTTTTAACATAGTTGTAGAAACTTCAGGCCAAAAACAGTTCACATTTTCCGTTTTTATGGCAAAGCATTTTCCGTTTTCTGTATTTATGGCAAAGCATTTTTGTGAATTTGAAATTATATGAAATTGTGGTGTCAGGCTCTAATAAAAAGAATCATTCCTAGACTCTTTAAAAGGTACAAACTTAACTAATAAGAAAGCATCTTTTTTCTTCCTGCCCCTCCTGCCTTCCTCAGTGATCAGAACAATCATTTTTGTCTTTGCAGATTGCTCAGGTACCTAGCTTTTAGCTCACCTGTCCTGAGCACTGGTCCCACATGTTTATCTGTTGGTAATGTTCACAGGAGACAGTTGACTAGATGAGTTCAAATGGAGCCCACCTAAAAGTAAATTTATAACCTCCCTTTCTGCGCTAAAAGAAAAGCAGAAATGTATCTCTGCTCATTTTTCTCTTAATTTCTGTATTCCCATTATTCTAGTCATCCGGGATTTCCCTGCCCAGTACTGGGGGTTGAACTCAGGGCTTCTCACATGCTACACAAGCACTCTACCACTGAGATACATCCTGGCCCTTCTTATTTTTTTGAGATAAAGCATTGCTAAATTGGACCAGCTGGCCTCAAACTTTCCATCCTTCTGCCTCGCTTCCCCTAGTAGCTGATTACAGGTATATGCTACTGCGCATGTCTGTTGGATTTTTAACTTTTTTCCTATTTGCCCGTTACTATCTAAATTTTATCCCTTCCATCGTCAAAATGTATTGTGTACAAATTATTTATTGCTTGAAAAGTTAATTCATTTATGTTAATACTTGGTTTATTCTCAGCTGACCAGATTACTAAATTAACTATTGTTTGATAACAAAATGTCACTGTACAAACAAATATGGAAATGTTCCCTTTAGCATCTGTCATTAACTTACACTATGACAGATGAGTAGAGTGGTTCCATGGGTGAATGAACAGACACATGTATTTGGAGAATTAAGAGAGAACATAAATTTTATGATAATAGAAGTAGCATATAATGGCAAGTTTTTAAGGGAAAATCTAGTTGCCTAAATTTTTCATTCCTAAGTAGTGCTACTGATTTCAAAGATGTAGAACTGTAGATAGTCTAATGAAAATGTTTGGTGCTCTTTGAAATACAGTGGTGTTGGCTAGGGTTCACGTGCTACATATGCTTTTTAAACAGTTTGTATACTTTATCTTCACCATACGAGCAGAACCTGTCTTCCTAAACTTCACAAGTTTGTATACACAAGATAAACTGTCATTATAATTTATCATAATTAATGTAAAATTAGTGTTGTTATTATTAACCGGAAAACAATTCAACCAGTAAGCTATTAATTTGGGAAATGTCCTAATGTCATTCTATAGATGAGCTGCACAATACTTAATGTTAGGAGAGTTCTTCTGACTCTCCACATTAAAGCACATTTGTAGTATATATTTTCGTGCATTTGGGAACTAGTTCTACATAAAAGGATAGTTTAATAGCTAGAATGTTATATTTCAGTGTAAAAACACAGATATAAAAACAAAAGATTTAGAAATAGTTTTTAATACTAAAAAGCGCTAGAGCTAAATTTTGGCCATTGGTTCTGACCTAAAAGGCTCATCAGTCTCCTGCAACAGTAATTTATTGCAGAAGATCAAAGGAAATAGTCTTTATATTGACAAGTTCCATAAAAATAGTCATAAGGTGTTGTTAAAAATATTTTTTCACAAATTTTGTTTTGGAGATTAGATATACAATCTCCACATTCTTGCTTATAAGACATATTTTCTGAACCAGGCATGGTGGTGCACACCTGTAATCCCAGCAGTCAGGCAGCTGAGGCAGAAGGATTGCCAGGAGTTTGAGGCCAGCCTGGGCTACATAGTGAGTTCAGGACCAGCCTAAACTGCATAGTGAGATGTTGCCTCAAAAACAAAACAAAACACACAAACTAAAAAAAAACAACACAAAAAACAAAAATAAAGTCTTATTTGTGTTCAACTCTGAAATCTAATGGCTGAGAACTTTTCTTGCATATTTGAGCCTGTGGAAAATTAACAAAAATAACTTTTGAAAACTACTTCTGATTTACCAAATACAGATTGAATGTCCCTTATTAGAATGCTTAGGACCAGAATTATTGCAGACTTCTGAGTTTTTCAGATTTTGGAGTATTTGCGGATACATAATGAGCTGTTTTACAAATGGAACTCAAACACAAAATTCATTTATGTTTTATATACCTTATTCACATAGTTGGAAGTAATTCTTACATATTTTTAATAATTTTTGTATGAAACGGTTTCATGATAATGGAATTTTCCACTTGTGGCATCATGTCAGCACTCAAAGAGTTCACATTTTGCAGGCTTTCAGTTTTGTATTTTCACATTAGAGATGCTTCACCTGTACTTTCACTTGAGGGATAAGAAGGGGAGAGATTAAAAAGAAAAAAGAAAGGTGAGGAGTGACCCTTGAAGGGAAGCATTGTGCACTTAGCGCAGGGTGCTTACTGAAGAGACTTGTGAGGAGGAGCAGTGCCAATGCTGCAGAGACTAAGGACTGTGAGATTGATTAGAGCCTTTGGATGTAAGAGAAAGGAACAAGAAGCAAATCTTAGTATCCGCCAGGCACTTTAACACATAATGTTTTCAGTTAACTGTCAGCGTAACCATGTTACATCCATTTTACACACTGGGAGGTGGTGGGTGAAGTGTCATTAGTGGTCTTCAAGAGATCATTTTTAGCCAGGCAAGATGGTACAGGTTTGTAATCCCAGCACCGACGGAGGCTGAGACAGGACCAAGAGTTTTGAGTTTCCCCTGGAAAACGTAGCAAAACACTGTCTCAAAAAAAAGGGCTGGAGATGTATGTAGCTCAGTGGTAGAGGCTGCACTTGTGAATGAGGATGAACTGTCTGTGCCTTTTTATATAAAAAGAAAAGGAAAAAAGCTTCTCAGATGACTTGAATGTGCAGTCTGTGTTGAGTCTTTCTGTATTAGGTGTTCAAATAAATGTTGACTAAAATACAAATTCTTCTTGAAAAATTTGGTAGTGAAACAAAGAAGGATAGGTTTTACTACTTTGTATTTTCCTGTTTCTTTTTAAGGATTATTTTTTTAAGATAGAGAAAATTTAGGAGTATTTTTGTCTGAGGGAAATAAATGATTCAGAGAAGAGAAAGAAATTGAAAATGTAAGATAAAGAATAGTTTATATAACCTTTTCTTTTTCACTTAATGCCTACTTTGGGTTCATGTGTTTCTTAATATCTTACACTCGTATAAAACATCTTTAAAGTAGAATTGTTGTTGTTGAGTATGTGACCTAGATTTAAATTTGTAGACTTTATTTTTAATTACCATTCAAAATGATTGTTAAAAAGAAAATTTTCCTAAGAAAAACTATTAAAACACATTGCAACCAACTCTTAAGTATACTTACAATAAATTAGGCAACAATATAAACATGCAGTAGTAATCACTTGGCCATAAACTACTTATGTGGGTATAAATTTCAAGAAAGTCTTTTTCTGTTCTTATTTTACTGGCAACTTTGAGTAAGATAGACAATTTTTAGAGAGTTATAGGAAACAATTTAAAGTAATTCTTGTAGTTGAAGCGGGAAAATGCAGAATAGTTCCTTTACTATGAATCTAAAGCACTGACCCTTTTTGATTTCAGTCTTCAGAAATCAAGTAAAACCTGATTTCTTTCTCCATAAAAACAAACACCTCACGTTTTTGAGTGTACAATTCCTTATAGGGTATGAGTTCTGTATCTGGTCTCCCATCAGAATCATGTGGGGAGATTTTCTGAAGTATAGATTCCTAGGTTCCAGTTCTCTGGTGCTTGATTTTCTAGGTCTGGCATGGAGCTTGGAAATCTGTGGTGTTTTGTTATTGCTTATTTTTTGTTTTCCTGGAGTTTTTTTTTTGTTTGTTTGTTTTCGGAATCTTTCCAGGTAACTCTGGTAGGCACCCATATTTGGGGAATGCCTATCCTTACGTCTCCTTCCATGGTCACGCTGGTGATAACTGTATGTAACATGGAAATTATAGGCACTATAGGTAGCCTTCTCAGATGAAATACAGATGTTTGACTAAATTTGAATTTAAGATAAACAGTGAATCATTTTAAATATAGCTGTTTTCCATGTAGTATATCTTTGAGCTGCTGAGGAATAGAGGGTTATTTGCCTCTAAATTTAGGTTCCAGGTGGCTATTTTTTTTTGTGGTATGTGTGTATATTTTTCCATGTACATACATTGTCTCCTTTTTATATTTTCATATCATCCTGCTTTTTTTAGTTGCTCACAACTTTAAATTTTTTTTTAATTTTTGTTAATTATATTTATAGCCTCATTGATGAGGACTCCATTTCCTTCTAAGATTTACAGCGTTTTATTAATTATACATACTTAACAGCTCTGTAGAGGGAGACCCAGCTTACCATACAGAACCACACAGGAGTTATGGTTGAGAAGAGAGAAATGGCAAGGGCTGTGGGGAGCAGACTTTGTAGTATCAAGAGGGTGGGGTGTTGCCTGTTTCCTGAGAGAAGGTGTGATTGGTTTATTTGAGTAATTCTGCAGACTGGAAGGGAACTGAAGCATGCTACTTAGGGATAAGTAGGAACAGTATCTGTTCACTGTGATAAGAAGGGTTGTTTGACTTAGAGACCTTATCTATGGTTTCAGAGCAAAGAAGGGAACTTGCAGTTTTTCAAGAGGGCCTTAATTTTAATCACAGGTCTCAGTAATACTTTATCAAAAATGTTGCTAATGATTGTTGTAATGCATAATATGTATAATAAGAAAATTTTCCTTTCTAAGTGAACATTTCTTCTAATAACTTGCAGAGTTTAAGATATTTTGCTATGTGGAGCTGCACTACAGTAAATAAACAATCTCAGGATCATATAAGATAGTGGGTAGGCATGAAAGACAAGAATCTTTGAGAGACTGAGTAGAGTGGTAAGGCTCTGGGTACTGTATATATGTGGGAAGAGTGGATAAGTTGTCATAGCTGAAAAGTAACAGAAAGAATGGAATGGTAATAGCTATTGAATGAGTACTTACTCTGTGCCAAGCACTTTTCTAAGTGTATTACCTGATTTTCTGCAATTGAAGAAACTGAATTTCATTTGCCTAAGGTCATCCAACAGTCTAGCTGTAGTATGAATCCATGCCATATTTCTTAAGAGCTTATGCTGGTCACAGTTGTGTTTCATGGCCTTGGAAGAGCCTTGCATGTCATGCTAAATACTTGACTTTACCTTGTTGGCAGTGGGGCACCATTGGATGATTTTAAGCAGGGAAAAGTCAGAATTTGCATCGAAACATACTCTGCTGGCAAGGGAAAAAGACAAGATAAGAGGCAGGGCAGCTTTTTACCAATCCAGAAACAGTGACTGGATCTGAATGGAATGGAGTCAGAGTAGAGGGTTGGGTTTGAATAAGAGATGTGTTGATGGTGCAACTATGGGAGAGAGGGAAGAAAGTGCAGTTGTTTCTAGATGGTGCCAATAATTTGATCAAGAACAAAAAGGATTTGGGTGAGACAGTCCAAGGTATCTTAAAGGTACTTTAATGAAAATATTAAGAGTTAGAAAAGTGGATCTTGGTCTTGAGGTTGTGATAGGATATATCTATCTATTTATCTATTTAGATTTTAGAACCATCCCGTAGTGCTATCAGAAGCAGTGAAAGCGAATGAGTTTACCCATAGATTTCTTTTGTTCCCAGCCTATCTTCTGAATCACCATAGAAAGATACTACTACTGAAATTGGAGGCAACTATGTAAAATGTCTCGAATTTTAAGAATATTCTGAAGATTTCATTCAAATCCCAATTCTCAATCTCTGCTTTCTCTTTCATAAATTAAGAATAGTAATAGCTGTGTCAGAGAATACTTGTAGATAATATTTTATCTAATGGGGTAAGGGTTTAAAAGGTGAAACGTGGTTTATTTCACCTCCCTTGGTTTACCTTTTTAAAAATTTGAGCTGCAGGAGATGAGGGGGTAGTGTAAAGGCAGAAAGCTTACTTGGCATGCTTGACACCCTCGGTTCAATTCCTAGCACCAAATAATACATAAATAAGATTTATAATTTTGAAAGAAACGAACTAACCAGGCTAGAGATTTATTTTGTCTTGCTTTAAATAAAAACCCAGATCTTAAACTGCATGTGACCACTATACAACCAACTGGTAGTCTAGCTTTTTCTTCCTTATTGCTGTCACTGACATTGGAGGTGGGCAGGGCCAAGTGGAGTGGAAAGAGGTATTGGTGAGTGAGAAATGAATGCACTGCAAATAGCATGAGAAGGTTTTACAACATTGAATGTAGATTATTTGAAAATTGGTAGTCTGCATTCAGAATTGCATAAATGATGACTCTTAGAATGTTCATTTTATTGAAATACTATTTTCCCTGACCCTAGTGGCAGTTTATTACTGCTTATAGATTTATTCAATGCATAATCAATATCTCTTTTCTAAATGCTGACTGTGAGGCAGAGGCAACAAGGATCCTGCCTTGAAGGAAGAGTCAGAGTTTATTCAACAAATATTTGAGAGTCTGATACTTTCCAGGCACCATTCAAAGCACTCAGGTGCAGCAGTGTAAAGGTAAACTTTCTCTGGTTTTCTTTTCTTCCTAGCCTGAATCAGTGCTAGAATCACGTTGGCTAGAATTTCCCTTTAAAGGAAATAAAAGTTAAATATTTAACCATAGATGAAATATCAAAAAATCACCCATTTGTCGCATTATAAAATCTAAATGGGAACAATTTGAGTCTCCAGAGTATTAAGTTGGTTAAAATAGTTAAAAACAAGTAAAAGTGGTAGGTATGATTATGTTTTAATTAACAGGACTCAAGTAATTAGAATCCTCTAACCCAATATTGCTTAACTTGATTTTTAAGGAGCCAGTGACTCATTGTGAATTCCAACAATGCCTAAATAACCCTAGTAGAATTTTTGTGTATAAAAATGAATCATTCATTATTGCCAGAGATGACCATTTGTCTTAGGCTACTTTTCTCTCAATGCTGAGACAAAATACCCGACACCCAAAATTAAGGGAGGAAAGGTTTATTTGGCTTATAGTTCATAGAGGTTTCAGTCCACATCTCGATCCAAGGCAGGGTGGCATGGCAGGCAGAAGGCAGCAAGGTAAGCAAGAGGGTAAGCAAAGGGATAGATAAGCCTCTTTCTGTCCCTTACATTTTATCCAGGCTGTCTACCCTTATGTGGGTGGCGCTCCCACCCTTAATCCTATCACCCTTAATCCTAGCAGCACATCCTTGATCCCAGCAGAGTTATGCCATACCAATCAGTGGACTAATTTAGTAATCATGTACTGTAGATCTAGCCCCACCTCTGACCACATGAGGCTTTGGGGGGACATCTAGACACAAACTGTAACACCACTGGAAGTATTTAAACAAAATAAAATGTCGAGAGACTAGAATATTAATTTTTCTATTTTTCTTTCATGTTACTTATGTTGATATTTTCTTAGTGTTACTTAAAGCCTCTACTAAATAATATAATAGCATCTCTTCCTGCTAGTATCTCTTCTAATGTTACTGAAAATAGAAATTACTTGAGGAAGTCACATTTTAGCAGTGAATGATGTCCACAAAGTTCTTCACTTTTCAGAAGAATTTCTGGAATTTATTACAATGTATAATATGTACTTTTCATATCCTTGACTGAAATAAAAAAGCAACTCCCGTTTTAAAAATGGAGCTGAATATTTAAGTTTTTGTTGTTGTTGTTGTTAATGTTCCACTGGGAAGAAGTATTCTGTAACAAATAGTACTAGTGTGATTATCCATATGGCAGTCCAATAGAAATTATATCCCACCCCACATCATACACAAGGATCAGTCCTGGGCATATTAAAAATCTAAACAGAGAGTCATTTTAGAGTTAGAAAAATTATAATAAAAAATCATCACAACCTCAGAGTGGAGACAAAAATTGTTTTTCCAGTTTCTGAGTACTTCATTGTGTGTAGGGCATTGTTTTACATCACTGCTATGCAGTTATCAAATATTTGTACAATTCTGTGATCTACTGGCTATTCAAATTTCATCAGTTGTCGCTGTAGTCACTACCTTCACGCCCCCTTTTTGGGCCGGGCGCCAAAGCAGAACCTCATTCAATTTTGTTGTAATGTTTCTCTCTGGTCTTTAATCTGGCTCAGTTTCTCAGCCTTATGTTTCATGACTCTTTGAAGAGTAATGACTAGTTTTGTAGACTGCCTTAATTTTGGTTTGCCTGATGTTTCCTTGTGATTAGATTCAGCTTATGAATTTTTGGCAGGAGTATTGCAGGAGTGATATGTTCTCAGTGAATCCTCTCAGGAGACATGTGATGTCCACTTTTCTTAACACTTTCCATAATTTGATACAAGTGTGGTGTGTGGCAGGTTTCCTCAATATGAAATTGCTATTTACCCCTTTGTAATTATTACATGTGGAAATACTTACAAACCATGTCAATACCCTATTTTTATTTTATATAGTACTTTTTAAAAGCCCACTAAATTTAGCATCTCTTAGTGATTTTTGACTGTAAGAATTACTGTGATAGTCACCTATAGTGGTTTTCTAATTCAGTCATTCCTTTTACATTTGTTAACATTCTACTGCAGTGAGCTTTCTATTTCCTTGTTTGTTCATTCATTTCTTTTATATCGCTGTGGACTCAATAGATTCTTATTCTGTGAGTTATCATCTTTTACTATCATTATTTACTTTGCTGCCTGAATAGTATAATGCAATTTTTTGTTGTTTTTGCCTTTTGAAAAACATAAGAATGTACCAAAAATAGAGTTTGAGTAAGACTTTTGTAGTACTTTAGTGTTATCTCACATGGTTGATGGGCAGAAACTTTTTTTTTAGGGCTCATGAAGTATACTAATATTTTGGGTATTACTTTGAATATGCCACTTTTATCTGCTCATGTGCTTGATGGGCAGTAACTCATGTTTGATGGGCAGTAACTTTTTCAGGATTCATATGGTGTACTAATATTTTGGATGTTAGGCTAAATATTGCCACTTTTATCTGAATAAATAACTTCATGATCACTGCAAGAAGTGCAACAGACTGCAACATACTTACTATA
Source organism: Hystrix cristata (assembly GCA_004026905.1). Classification (NCBI taxonomy): domain Eukaryota; kingdom Metazoa; phylum Chordata; class Mammalia; order Rodentia; family Hystricidae; genus Hystrix; species Hystrix cristata. Next base: position 34,395 of record PVJO010008603.1, on the reverse strand, counting down.
TTTTATTTATTATCTCTGTGTGTATTTGTTGTTTCTGTGTATATTTTCCACAAAACAATGTTTACCAGTAGAAAGAAAAGAAAAAATACCAATCTTCTAGCTTTTAGCTCAGGCTAATCCTAGAAGCTCTTATGGATTAGCTTTAAATGCCTCTGTGCTTATTTGCGCTATGGTTGTAAGGTATGCCATCACCTGCCAGCTACATTAGCATAGCCGGTGGTGGTGAGCCTATGGCAGCCAGCTGTTTATCGTTGAAAGCTGTAGAGTATTTGCCATCACTGGCCATAGTCAGATAATCTCTCATCTGATTGTTCCTTGCCAACAGACCCACCAACTCCCATCCATAATTACAATTTAGAAATACTATAAAAGTAGTAATTCTTTCCTGTTTTTTTACTCCGATTTGATAGGAAAAGACTTTGAAGAATATGATGTGAGGAAAATGGTGGTTAATGAAAAAATTTAGCAGTAACGTACCTAATAATCCACTGGGTTCTTCAAAAAGCTGTAATTTCTAGGGGTAAATACAGTATAGCTCCATGTGTTAGAGAAACTTTGAGGAAATAGGTTTTCAATTATTTTCAGAAATTCTTTGTACTCATTCCTGGGGCTATTTCCTATTAACTTGTAAGACCATTTTTCTTTCTTGGATTTAGAATTGGGCAAGAATAAAATTAAAAATGTCTTTTAGGAGAAACTTCCAGTCTATAGCAATGCATAGAAATACCCAAATTTCTATGCATTAGAAATTTCTGTTCACTTAGACTCCAATTTTTGGTTTTTAGTTTACTTTAACTCTAAATAGGTATATTTAGGACCTGCGCCCTGTCCGTCTGACTTCTATCTCCTGGCTTCAATATTATGCTCTTGTAATGCTGAGCCACAGAGGCAAACTCTTTGTCAGATGCAGGATTAGGAGTCTAAACACTCTATACTCCACAGTTTACTGTGTTACTAAGCTATGTTGTTTAGTAAGTTAGGTATATTGGGTGCATTTGGGAAAAAAAAGAGAATCATATTACTATTTAACTTTTTGAGACTGGTTTATTTCATTCAGGTTCATTCAAGTTATTGCATGTATTGATACTTTTTATTGCCAAGAAATACTCCATTGTGTAGAGGTAGCAGTTTTTCTGTCTGTTCACCATTCAGATTGTTAATTATCTCCAGTGTTGAGCAATTAAATTTTTGTGTGAACTTGAGTTTGTATTACTTTAAGAAGATAGGTAAGAGTGGGACTATTATGGTATGTGCTGTGTTTTATGAGAAATAGTCAAACTATTTTCTATGCGCTGTATAATTTTGCATTTCCATCATGATACATAAGAGTTCTAGTTGTTTTGCATCCACATCTGCACATGATGTTGTCCATGTTTATATTTTCTCCTTTCTATTCTGTGTGTAGTAGTATTTCATGAGTTCATAATTCATCTCCCTGGTGCCCAATGATATTGAGCATGTTTTCAGTACTTACCAGCCTACATATATCCTCTTTGGTGACAGATCTATTCAATTCTTCTTGGTTACTATTTTTTTTGTTAAGTCTTGAGAGTACCTTGTATATTTTGGGTGCAAACCCTTTATTCGATATGTAACTTGCGGATACAGTTTGAGTATCCTTTATCTGAAATGTTTGGGAACAAAAGTGCTTTGAATTTTGGAGTGTTTGTACAAGCTTTACTAGTTAAAAATCCCTAATCTGAAATATCAAAATCCAAAACTTTTTGATCATTCTACCACCATTCAAAAAGTTTCAAATTCTAGCCAGGTAACATGCTATACTCCTGTAATCTCAGCACCCTGGAAGGCTGGAGCAGGAGAATTTCAAGCCCAATCAGGCATCCTAGTGACTTAGTGAGACCCTGTCTCAAAATATAAAATTAAGGGTTGAGGATATAGCTCAGTGTAGAGACCCTGTGTTCAGTCCCCAGTACCACCCCTCCCACCCCCTGCAAAAAAAAAGAAAAGTTTCAAATTTTGCAGCATTTCACATTTTTGAGCTAGGGATGCTGTTGTACCTGCACCACTTTGCAGCTTGTCTTTTCACCCTCTTAACACAGCAAACATTTTTAATTGTTATAAAGGCCAATTTATCAATTTAAAAAAATGGATTACAATTTTGGTGTCATGTCTGAATTTTTTTTTTGGCTAATCTTAGATCATTAAAATGTTCTTGTTTCCTTTTGTGTATTTAATTTTAGTTCTATGTTTCACATTTAGAGCTGTGATCTGTTTTGAATTAATTCTTGTATAAAGAGTGAAATCTAGATTGAGATTCTTTTTTTTCCCTTCACAGATATTTGTTTCAGTATTATTTGTTGGAAAGAAGTCCTTTCTCCAATAAATTGTTTTTGTATCTTTGTTAACAATCATTTGACTGTGTATATGTGCATGTATTTTTGGACTTTCAGTTCTCTACCATTAAGTATCTCTCTGGTCATTAAACCTACACTGTCTTGATGACTGTGACTTTACATAACATTGTTGAAATAGGTAGTTCTCAAATTCTTGGTCAGAAGTAGTTTTGTTACTCTAGTTTCTTTGCCATTATGACTTCAGGGTGCTTTCAAGAGCTCCTTCAGTAAACTGTTATGTTGGGCCTATTGTTTAACCTCTCAGATATATTTTTGTTAACTATTAATCGTTTTGTCAGAATACCATTTATTTTCTTAAAATAGGCAATTCATAACACTTCTCGATGTTGTGTCTCTCACTTATGTTAAGATTTTCTAAGAGCTATTCAGGTCTCATGTTAAACCTTTTGAACTTAGACCCTTCTTCTCTTTCTAAAGTTTCACTAAACACAGTACATCAGTTTACTTCAATGTACCTTAAATGCACCTTACTTCTCCATGCATAAGAAATTTTCATGAATTTTTTTCACTGTAGTGTAAAAGAAATAAAATCGATTGTAAGAATGTTTATCTGTAGCCAGGTCGGGATCATTAAGTGTGTTAAATTATAGATTTTATCTATGTTCAGCTTGTATGGTATTAAGTGATTAAAACTGTGTTCGAGCAAAAAAGTGTAACTATCTTTAATATCTCAAGTCATTTTCAGTGGAACTTTGAAATTGTATAATTTTGCATGATTTTTATTGTTTTAGCAGATATGCACTATGGAATATTTATACTTTCATTTCTCTTTTAGGTACGCATAGCAGCAAAATTCATCATCCATGCCCCTCCTGGAGAGTTTAATGAGGTTTTTAATGGTGAGTATTTAATTTATAAAACTAAGGCTTGATATATCAACATTCTTCTTTTTAAATAAAGCATTAGTTTTTTTTAAAAAGAAAACCCTATCAAAATAAACTAAGAAGAATGTGCAGAAAAATCTGTATTTCCTGAATTATAATAAAAATTTTATTCAATCTGGATTTCATAATGGCTAGATATAATGTATTTACGATATATATGACAATTCTGATAAATTAACCTGTTTAAAAGAATAAAATCAGTTCTAGTTACTGACTAGAATATAGCCTTATTCTGGGAAAGTTTTTTTTTTGTAAATTATTTAAGTAAAACTGTAAGCAAATAGAGTAGATATTTCTTCAGTAGAATATTTAAATAATTTACAAAGACAGGAATTATGTTTTTCATTGTAAAGTACATTTTTTAAAACTTTATCTTAAAGAAAAACCTAGATCAATATGAACAACCAATAAAAAGGTGGAAAATATATTCATGCATGGAAAATAATAAAATGCGAAAACTACTTATTATTTAAATTGTCTTGTAAATCATTTCACATACTCCTTTCTTTAGACCTCATTGACAGGCACTTTATAATTGGTCACCCACAGACCAGAAATAGTGACTTGGTTGCTAAAAAGACTAACAATATCTGTTCCTCAACAGTAAGGATGACAGGTTTGAAGGAATTACATAGAAAAAGGCCCATAGTAATCTCTTCACAAAACTCTTCTAAGTAGTCAGTATAAGAAGTTATCACATGTACTATAAATGTGGTATTATTTCTGCTTTCCATATATTTGACCTTTACCATGTCTTTTAAGTTAAAGATGAATTTACACAGGGTTCTTCATTTTTTTAAACATCCTACTCAGAGTATACTGTTTACATTTTTAAAATTTAGTCACTCAGTTTTGTTTGTAGTATAAATATAATGTAATATATTACAGAAAAGATGTGGCTTAAAAGTTTAAAAAATGAGGTAAAAATTGTATTAAAATTAATCTTGAGATTGAATTCCTTTAGTCATCCACGAACTGTAACGTATGATTTAGTGCACAGTTATATTTCACATTTCTTGTATTATTTTAAAATTTAACTATTGAGTACACCCACAGAGGAAGAATGAAAATCTATACTGTAACAAAAAATATGGAAATTAAAATATTTCTGCTGTTTAAAAGAACTGTAGGGCTGGGGATTTAGCTCAGTGATTAGAGTTCTTGCCTTGCTAGCACAAGGCCCTAGTTCGATCCCCAGCACCACCAAAAAAAAAAAAAAAAAAAAGAACTGTAAAATCTCTAATAGTAAGCGAAAGACGTTGGAGACAATTAAAAAGTATTTTTGCTTCTTATACTTTTTAGTTCTGTTTTAATATTTTCTATGACATATACATAAATTAATGCAGTTGATGGTTGGGGGATTAAAGAAGAAAATCTTCTCAGATTAGGTTGAAATTTGGCATGTAACTTGATAATGATAAAGTCATTAGCTCCCAAGCTCTCTGAACAGTTCATAGAGGTAAAAATAAATTATAGCCAGGTGCGGTGACATGTCCTTATAATCCCAGCACTCTGGAAGGCTATGGCAAAAGGATGGCAAGTTTGAACCCAGCCTGAGCAATTTAGCAAGACCATGTCTTAAAAAAATTTTTAAAGATTTGGGATATAGCTCAGTGTGAAAGCCCTGGGTTCAATTTCCAGGACTGCAAAAAGGAAAAAAAAAATGTAATTGTAAGAAAAGCTTCCTGTATAAGGTTCTTACCCTTAGTTAAATGTCCTGCATATTTTTAATCAGCAAGGTCCAAAAAGAATTTATGAGTCCTGAAAATTGGTTTTCTAAGTCTCATTTGAAATTGACATTGAATTGGTATGTTCTGTGTCAAGTCACATTAAATTCGGTTTTCAAGTCCCTCCTAGTGATTTTTTTTTTTTTGGTGCTGTGTATTGAACTCAGGGTATTGTGCTTGCAAAGCAGGTACTCTAACCACTGAGCTAAATCCCCAGCCCCTCGTCACATTAAATTTGGGCATTTAAAATGAGCCATTACATAGCCCTGGGGTAGAAAGTCAACTGTGGAGTGGGAGTGGGATATAGAATTTATCTAGTAACTATCAGGATATTTTAGAGTTAAGAGGAATATTATACTTGAAAGGAAAAATCTCTTATGCATTTGTTTATTTGTGACTTTTTGTTGAAAACCTTGGTGTCAGAATGATTCCAAGAGAATCAAAAAATCTAAAAATTGCAGTCATGAAATCTTACAGTTCAGTGGTTCCTAAATGCTATTTTCTAGGCTGCTTATGTTATAATCACTAAAACATGGATTTTTGGTCTTCATTCTCAAAAACTGATTGGTACCCGAAGGTCTAGACTAGGGCTCTGCAATCTTTTTTTTTTTTTTTCCTCCTTTTCTTTTTTTAAAGCCTCCCAACCCCCACCCTTTGATTCTGAAATATAGCCTGGCTTGACACCACAGCCTGGTTCCTTCTTTAGCATTTTATTTTGTTCAAATTCTAAGATTTTCTACTTCTTCTACTTTCTTTATGACACAAGCATGGTATTTCTTAGAGTAGAGTTTACCTGGATGGAATAGACTTTACTTTGAAATTTTTCCCTGTTTGGAATTGAAAAGGATAATTACCATATGATACAGTTACATTTAAAATATTGAAGATAGAAGAATCATGTATCAAAAAGAATTTTCCAGTTTGTTTTTTGGGGATAAAAATAACCATGATTGTAAACATCTGTGTTATCTAAGTAATTTAGGCCAAAGTGTCCATATTTTAAAATCTGTTAATTTAGGAATTCAGTACTGTTAGTGATTAGCAAAAGAGATTGTTTATTAAACCAGGGCCTATTGCTGAAAAAAGGTATATGAATATGCAGTATTTTTCTTTTGAAATGGTTTTATTATTTTTGTGAACATGATTTATAATCATTTGGAAAATTTCTAAAGTGCAAAAAATAACTTAAAAATCACACAAAATTCAGGCCAACCATTGTGGCCATGTACATGTAATCTCAGCTGATGAGGAGGCTGAGGCAGAACCACAAACTCAAGCCCATCTTGGGTAACTTAGCAAGATCCTGTCTGAAAATAAAATTTTAAAAGGGCTGAGGATGTAGCTCAATGGTAGAATGTTTGCCTAGCATACATAGATCTCTGCGTTCAGTACCCAGTACCACCACCAGAACAAAACAAGCCATACACACACACACACACACACACACACACACACACACGCTCGTGCCACAAAATCTACCTCTTAGTTCTCCATCTGAAAGAACTACTTCCATATCTCTCAACATACATAACAATATATAAATATGCTAATACTGTACCTACTGAATTTCCCCTGCCTATTATATTTTGAATGCATTTCCATGTTTATAAATAGATATCTACATTTTTAATAGCTGTTAGAGTATAAGAATTTCTCACTGTGTATAAGAACTATAATCTATTTACATATTTAACCAGCTTCTTAGTGGGAAATGTTTTGGTTATTTTTGTTTTCTTCTAATAAAATAATAAGGGTAAATTGTTTTTTATGTACTATATAATAGCAACTGTATAAACCAGCCAAATGCTTAAGAAAAGTAGTGAAAGAAAATAACATCGAGACTTGAATAGAGTTTTATTTACTGGTGAAACTATATGTAATTTTTTTCTTTTGTGTTTTTTAATGTTACTGGGTTTTTCCAATAAAAATACTAATTTTGAGTTTATTTTTTAATGACTAATGGCCAGGTGTCTACATAAGCATAGAGCCTAAAATTAGGACAGTATTGTCTATGGCCATATCACCTTGAAATTGTCCAGCCTCCTCTTTAAAATTAGAACAGAATTAAGAACCAAAGCAAGATTATGGAATCAGAGATAACTAGAGTTAGTTACCTGTTCTTTGAACATGATGTACCAAAGGACAGAAATCCCTGTGTATATAGACTCCGATCACAAACTGTTACTGTTTGGTCACTTTTTCTATAGAGCATATTTAAAACTGATGATCACGTTGTCAAACTAAGAGGCACAGTCCTCGATCTTTTCTGCAGATCTTACTACACCATCTTTCTGATGTAGCTTATCCCCACTTTAGTACTTTGGATATACAGTGTAACTCATTTACATCACCTAGTAGAAATGGCATGTATTTCTATTTAATTCCCTTGTCTATTTTCTGACCAAAATCTTTTATTTTAAAAAAAAAAAACATAGTATATATTTGTGGATATTTTGGTCATTAGAATGGTATTTTGATCTTGCATGCATTTGAGGTGGAGGGGGTATTAAATAAATAAAACAATTGTATGCCTTACATTTTTCAAATGTAAAGAAATAATAATATATAAAACATAATATTTGTTTTGCAGATGTTCGGTTACTGCTTAATAATGATAATCTCCTCAGGGAGGGAGCAGCCCAGTAAGTATTTAATATTAACAATTAAAATAACTTAGGAAAAGATGTTTTAAAAGTGGTATTTAAGTACTAATCCCTGAGAGATTTGAACATCAAATTATATGTAAAATATATGTAATTGTTTATATATGTACTATGGTTGAAAAGAATTGTGTGTGTGTGTGCACATGTGCATGCACACAGGCATTGAACCCAGGACCTTGTTCATGCTAACTGAGCACTCTAGAACTGAGCTACTTCCCCAGCCTTAAAGGGAAGTATTTCTGCTTACAAAGGGACTTAGAGACACAACTATAACATGAAATTGTCTGTTCCTTGTGTTTTTGACAGTCTTTTAAATAATCAGTTAATACTGCATTTTGACTTTTGCAAATTTGGATAAAATTATTTTTTAAGTGGAGATTCCTTTAATTTTTAGGTACAGTTTCCTTTTTATTAAATTTGGCCCTAATGGATTTTAAGATCTTCAAGGCATGGGGGTTTGTTTTAGTCATCTATAAGTATTAAATATAATACCTAACAATAAATGTTTACTGAATTTTTGAGTGGTTCAAAAAACTAGGCAGTTGTAACCCTGAATACATTATGTTTGGACCAATGACCGCAACCATGCTTCTGACAACTAGCCTAGATTTCCAAAAAATAATTGATCCTCCCCTGCTTCCCAAAATAAAGTCTGGAGACCCACGTTTTAGGCTAACCAACCCCTTTACTCTTTTGAAAATAATGAAATACTATATAGGTTCTTAAGTGCCTTAGAATTTTTTTTTTCCATCCAGTCAACTACTTTTCTTCCTAGCATACTACTCAGTATGTGGAATCCTTATAGTAGAGGACATTCTTTCTAATTTTCTTATAGCTGAAGGCTTTATTTTATAAATTTGACCTTTATGGTTAACTCTATTTATAGTTGAGGTTTAATAGACTTTAGGTACTTCTGATTAAAATGTGTTTTTGTTTTGTTTAGTTTTTGGGGTTTTTTTAGATGCTGTGGATTGAACTCAGGGCCTTGCACTTGCTAGACAAAACACTCTACCGCTTGAGCTAAATACTCAACCCCTAAAATGTTACTTTTAAAAGCAATTTTTATTGTGGAAAATGCACATAGCAAAATTTATCATTTAAGCAGAAAGTGAACATTTGGCTCAAAGTACATTTACATTGTATGACAGTGGCCATCATTCATTTCCAGAAGTTTTTTTTCATTTTCCCAAACCGACACTTAATAACTCCCCATTTCCTTACCCCTGGCAACCACACCAGTCTACTTGCTGTGAATTTGACCATTCTAAATACTTAAATGTATGTGAAATAATATGGCATTTATCCTTTTGTGACTGATTTAAAGCACTTCATAGGAATTGGTTTAGTTTGAACTTTGATTTTAGTTACCACCTTCTGAATAGATTGGCCACATACATCTAAATTTTTTAAGCATTATTGAAAGTTTGGTATGTTTAAGGAAGATTAATTTTCTTTATAATACCACATAGCATGTTGGCAAAATTGTTTCTTGTATTCAAAGAAAGCATATAGCATTTAACAACTTTTAACAACAATACTTTGAAAGTATTTCCTCTGAGTTCTGTTAAATAAGTGAGTGGGTTTCATGTAGATAGAACAATTATTAGATTTTTTTTCCAGTTTAGAAACAAAAACTTGATTCATTGAGTTTTTCAGAATAAAGTTTAGTGACAGCGAGAGGAATAGCCATAATTATATAAGTGGTATGAAGTAGTCATATTTGAGTCAAGATGAATGAAGATATTTGAAGTTCTTATTCAACAGTTACTGTGTCTAAATAAACTGGATTTGTTCTATATTTGTGAGCTACATTTCTTTTTTTATACATTTCTTTATTATATATTTCTACATTTCTTTCATTATAATCCAGTTTCTTAGACAACTATGGTATGTACTTCAAGAGGTAGGCACACTGAAGTAGGAAATATATGATACTTTGATCCTTTAAAGGAAATGAGAACTTTCAGAAATAAGGAACTATGGTAGAACAAGGTCATATTTATAGTAAATGGCCCAAGTAAAACAAAACATTAAAACCTTTAACATACACTTCAGATTTTTTTGAATTTGTTTATATTCTCAGTAGATGTTTCCTGCCTAGATAATCTAGTAGAAAAAACAATTGTTGACTTCAATCATATTCTTTGTACACAATTTCTCAAAACTTAATTATTGAGATAATTATGTAGAAATCTGAAGGTGTCTGTGAAGTACAAAAATGTACTCTAAATTAGTGGTTGAATTTAGAATGATATTACACTGGTTCAAAGTGTTCTCTCTGTGAAATAATTTCTGAACAAAAACAGTGTTACCTAGTCTTTTCCTTACTTAGTAAGGGAAATAACTTCAGAAATATTGAAACTTGAATTTTCTCTGAAAAGAAGATTCATTGCTGTCTTCATCACTTTCTCATCACTAGGACAAAATATCCAACACACACAAATGAAAGGAGGAGAGTTTTACTTTGGGTTCATGGTGTTTATTGTATTCAGCCATGGTCACCTGGTTCCAAGGCAGGAACGGATTGATGGAAGTATCTTGCAGAAGAAAACTGCTTGCATCATAGTGGCCAGGAAGCAAAGGAGCTATAGCTGGAGATATGCCCTTCAAGGTTATATTCCCAGCAGTTTGCCTCCTCTGATCAAAGCCCCATCTCCTGAAAGCACATTTAGCTATGGATTCATCAGTGCCCCCATGATCCAATCACCTTCAGAAAGTCCTCTGAACACATGAGACTTTTAAGGGCATTCTAGATTCAAACCATAACATTCCACCCCAGACCTCCGAAAGACTCGTCTATGTCTTTGTGCAAAATACATTTAGTCTATCTCTCAGAGTTGCCAGAGGTTTAATAGTTCCAGCTCTGCTGGAATTTCCAAGTCAGAAGTCTCCTGTGATACTTCAGTGAACTTTTAGCCACAAGCCCTAGTAAAAATCAAAAATAAAGTTAAACAATTCTAACATACAATGGCAAAGTGTAAGTATTCCCATTCGAAAAGGGACAACTACAGGGATAGAAAGGAATCCAACCAAAGCAAGACCAAAACTCAGCAGGGCAAACACTAAATCTTGTAGTTCCATGTCTAGCACCTAGGGCAGATTTTGGTGAGATGTGAACTCCAGAGGACTCAGAAGAAACAATCCCACATAACACATTATCAGTTGCAGCCCCTGTGGCCTCTCTGTTGGGGTGGCTGTACTCACCGTTTCGGCTTTCCTCAGCAGACATTCCACATGCCTGGTTTCTCCAACTTCCTGGGGTCTTCACCACACTTCTGGCTTCAGTTTCACAGTTTCATGTACTGCCCTTTCACAGGTACATTGCCTGGCCTCCCAGGCCTTCTGAGATCTGGGTGGAAACCTCTCTTACTTCACAATTCAACATTTGCGTGCTTGAAAAACCAGCAATAGGTGTTTGGCTCCAAGGTCTGCTTTGAGCAATACCTGGGCCCCTTGGATCATGGCTACAGAAGCCTTTTAAATGCCTAGATGCCTGAGCACTACAAACTGAATCCCTACAAGCCACTTCCATAGGTAGTCCTTCTTGAGCAGAATGCCCTGGGGCTCTCTTTTCAAAGTAAAGTCTTTCACTTTTGTCCTGATGCAAAGGACATCAGGCTTATTTTTAATGCTAATCTTTTCAATAACCGTGCCCTCCTTTGCCCTAACTTTGTAGGGGTTTCCTTTCTGGGGATACTCTAAACTTTTCAGATGCATGTTTTGCTCTTAATTTTTACTGTAAGTCTGGCTGAAAGCAGCCAGAAATACTCAGACCACCACCTGCACATTGGGTTGCCTTGAAATTTCTTCCACTAGATTAGTCTGCCACCCTTAATCTCAGTGACCCACAATATCTCAGGACGTGAGCAAAAAATGTAGAAAAATTGCCAGAAAAAAATTACCAAATGTAGAAAAATATACCAGAACATAACATGCATGGTTCAACTGCTAATGGAGTCCTTGTTCCCAACTGAAACCTTCTGAGCCTGGCCTGTACTGTGCACATTTGTATTTGCATTCTGGTTTTCTGAGCTTGGGTAAGAATTTCCCATCAAGCTCACCTTAAAGCATTCCAGGGCTTAGCCAGCGTTTCCAAAACCATTCAAACACCTCCTGGTAGCCTTGGAAACCTAGTTTCAAAGGCTTCTGAACCACGTGGTCAGGTGTAGACACACCTCATCTCTACACCTGGTATCAAAATTTGCCTTAGTCACTTTGTCTTCACCGGGACACAAACCTGACATCCATGACTTAAAAGGAGGAGTGGTTTATTTTGGCTCATGATTTTTAGAAGATTCGTTCCATAGTCCACTGGCTTCAAGGAGGGGCTTGGTAGAAGAGTCTGTTCACTTTATGGTTGTCAGGAAACAGAAAGTGAAGAGAATAGCCAGGAGGGGAGATACACCCTTCCAGACCATGCCCCTAGTACTCTGCCTCTTCCAATGAGTCTACTCATACGTCTAGAGCCCCATGACCCAGTCACCTTCTCAAACCCTCACCTGTGAATAAATGAGACTTTGGGGGAAAGTCTAGATCAAAACCATAACAGTTACTGATCATTAAGCCTGTCCAAAATTTATAACATAAGCTTAAAAGGCATCACAAAAACGTTCAGAATGTATCCTGGTATAATTTTGCTGCAGTAAGCATATAGCCATAGACTAATTTTTTCTTCTTCAATTGCTTTTATTTTTAATGTTGAATTTCTTTTATGTATCTCTCCACTATATGTACTTCTTCTTTCTTCCATCTTCACTGTGTTGTGTCATCTCCTTTCATCTTCATTTTCCTTCTTTTTGTAAAGGAAAAAACAGGGCTGTAGTGCTTCTAACAGGACATCTTTACTTAAACACACAAGTTCAGTATGTTTCAAAGTCAAATTAGACTTACTGAAGATTCGGTACTGTCAAATCTAGAGCACTTTGGAAGTCCATAAATAGCCTTTTTTATTCGTTGGACAAAAGAATGCCATACTTCACTATGATTATGAAGTAAATAAGCTTCCTAGGGTTTTTCCAGTGGGTAGCCAGATGTGTATGAAATAAAACATAATTATAGAGCCATATCAAAGGCCCGTAGACACCAACAGAAGAAAATTTTAATTTTCTGTGTAGAGCTAGTTTTTGAACTGATTCTTAAATGATGACTAGGGTTTCAATATTGAATGAGAAAAATGATGTGTCTAAATTAAGGAGAAAAGTGTCAGGTAGGATGTGATGAATGAGTAATAGTAAAGTATAAAAATCTTCAGTAACAGGTGACCTAGGAATGGACTATTGAGCTTCAGAACTGTACAAGAGCAGAGAGACCATTGTTTTCACTGTGTCCAGTAGCATGTTTAGTATATAGTAGTAAGACCTTAATGAATATTCACATGGATGGAGAGGTCGGTGAGAGAATGACAGGTGGGTGAGAGAATGACGAGTGGGTGCATGGACTTTTCTGAACAGAAGGAACTTTAGAAGTCATCTGTCTAGTCCAAACTTGTTTTTATAGATGAGAAAAGTAGGACCCGTTTTTACAGATAAGTGAGACCCATACTAGCTAATAATAAGCTTGAGATAAAACCCAAATATTCTGACCCATAGCTTAGTGAGTACTTTTTCACTGTATTACCTAATTGTCAACATTTAACCTGCTTCAAGCTTTCAAGATAAAATTTTACCCATTTCATGTTTGTTATGTCCTTTACAAGTTTTCTGATCCTCCTGTTCTCTCCCAATTTAGAAGTGGGTTGATTTGATATTATGGGCAATAAATAGCCCGTGGGCCAGCCTGAAACCAAATTACTATTTAAATATGGCTTTTATTAGAAGAATGAATGCTAAATTCAAACGGACTTTGTTTACAAGCATACTTGTGAAATAAATAACTTAAGTCTTAGTAACTGCCTGACTACATTGAGGCAATTCTTAGGAAAATTGCAATGTTAATGAATTAAGAAAAAGCAAATACTTCCTGCTTTCTCCCTCCCACTCCATGTGCTTCTATATTTACCTTCATCTTCTTCGAACATGCAGTGTCAGGAATTTGACAGATGGTAATTTAATTCTACTTTGCTATATTTATATTTATTAGTCTCCTTTAACTCGTCAATAATGCTTTGTTCAACAAAACATTCCTTTTGGGGGAAGACTCAGAAGCTAATACAGTGTGTCCCCAACTTATGAATGAGTTCTATTCCGGGAGAACACTTGTGAGTCAGGTTCGTTTGTATTTGATACAGTAAGTCTTAAACAGTCCAGTACACCTGTGTGAAAGTTCTCAGCTCCAGTGTTTGTAAGTTGGGGGCTTAACTGTACCTGAAAAATCAGTGGATATCTGGCCATCCAGAGTAATCTGAAAAGCTTCCAAGTAGATTAACTTTGGAGACAAATTCTAGTTTTAAAATCTGTCTTTTCTAATAAGTGGAAGTAATTTCTTAACAGATTTAGTAGAATAGTGTACAGTATGATATTATATAATTTTTAGATAATTTGTATAATTTGGTGATTTTTTAGATGTGTATTATATAATTACTTGATAATGTATTATTTACTCAGAGGAAAGTAGAGAGAGGCTTTGTTTTCTACTCCGTCCCCTCGTTTCTTAGCTCAGACTTCCCAGTTCTAACACGGACATTTGCAGTAGCCTAGCTGCCTTTTCTGGGTCTAGTTGTTCTGCTGCCCAATTTGCCATAATCTTTAGAAGTGCTTCTTTAGTTTCGTTTCTCAAAATGCTTCTCTGACTCTGTAATTATTCCATCATTCAGGGTGTATCAGTTCGATTCATTAACTGTAACTGACTGAACACATGCTGTGTGACAGACTTAATTGAACTTGGTCCTTTCTGGCTCCACTAGTTGAAATACTTTTTTCTTGCCTATCATTCCAATTTCTATAAGACCAGAACCTACTCATTTTTTAAAGCCCATTTCTCATTATCACATCCTTCACAAAACTAATCCCAGTTTTCCTCTCTTCTTAGTCTTTCCTTAACGGAATTTATATATATTTACATATATATTTTTATATACTTACATATAGATATATTTTATATGCATATATATTTATATATTTTATATATGCATGTATTATTAGTAATTCTCTCATGGTACTTTCTACCTTGTGTTATGGTTATGGTCATCCATTCTCTCTTCCCATTCTATCGTAAACCCTTATATCATAGGATGTCTGTGATTACTATAGCACCTAGTCTGTTTCCTGGTTTATTAACTATATATAGCACTTGAAAAATAGGATATTTATCTATAATCCCTTTCCTTCATGGTTTTGAATGAAAAGACTAATTATAGTCATTAACTTAATTTTACATTGCTAATCATTGAAGGCTGGATATCATTAATCAGTTTTTGAAATAGCCCTATCTAAGCTGGACATGGTAGTATACTCCCAGCACTCTAGGAGGCTGAGGCAGGAGGATGGCAAATTCAAGCTCAGCCTGGTCAACTTACCAAGACTGTTCTTTCAAAATAAAAAGTGCTCGGGATATAGTTTAGTGTGAATGCCCTGGGGTCAACCCCCAGGACAGCAAAAAAAAAAATAATTGTAATAAACAGCCGTATCTGTGTTATGTATATAGGTAGTATAAGATCATAGTGAGGCATAGTGGTGCACACCTGTAATCCCAGCACTGAGGAGGCTGAGGCAGGGGCTTGCCACAAGTTCAAGGCCAGCCTGGGCTACAATAGTGAGTTTAAGGCCAGCCTGAACTACATAGCGAGACCCAGTCTCACAAATAGATACATAATTTTTTTTTAATTAGTAATAAGAGAATATCTTGGCCATCCCAATATAGGAGGAGACAAGAGGCGAATTGTTTGTGATTTTGCAAAAGTTAATGCAATTTTAAGTAATGGCCTTTTTGTTTTTTAGTGCATTTGCACAGTATAACTTGGATCAGTTTACGCCAGTAAAAATTGAAGGTTACGAAGATCAGGTATGTTTCATATAAAAATAGAATCTGACTATTCTTTGTTTCTTTTAATAACTTTTTAAGTTATGCAAGAATTGTGAAGTATTATGGTTAAAGATAAAAATTACTCTTTTTAATCATAGCCACTTACTGGCAGAGTAATTGAAAATTTTTGTTGAGACTATTAATGTTGTTAGCAGAAAGTCCCTTTTAGACAGACATACTCATGTAATTCTTTGAAGACTTTAGAAAGTAATTGCTTTAAATCTACTTTCTTATTTTTTATAGGAAAAAATATCAATCCTATATTAATCCTAAATCTAGAATATATATTAGTAAGATTTATATCATAATTTGGTTGCTCTGGAATTTTACAGTTCTTCATGTGAGTAATTTAGCATTTAGCAATTATTAAATCTTTCCTTTCCAAAATGCAAGTTAAAATTGCTAAACCAAGAAAAGCCACAACAGGTCACTAGCTTTTTATTGTAGTTTAGAGTTAACTAATAATTGAACGGTGATTGTAGTAATTCATATCATGCTTACATGAAGTACAATTTATATAAAACTATGAGTAAGAAACTGGTAGGGAGAATATAAGAGAAGGTGGTTAAGAATACAAGAGAAAATTCTTAGTGGCTAATTATACCGAAGCTTGTGTTTGGTATTATTCATTATATAATATGTAGTTTTATAGGGGGAAAGGACTAAACAAAAGGTGGCTGTAACTAAAGGAGCAATTTAGTGTTATATGTAGATACACATGTATTTATATATACACATAACACTATTGTATTTCACTGTATTGATCTTCTAAATTCATCTTCTTTCTCTGAAGATTTTGTTTTTTAATTTTTGGGGGTGCTAGGGATTGAACTCAGGGCCTTGCACTTGCTGGGCAAGCATTCTACCACTGAATTAAATCCTCAACCCCTGTCTTTTAATTTTTAAAAATCTTTTGCTTTTTTTTTTGGTTTATTAGTACAAACAGTGGTATGTCGAATTTCTTTGTACTTCTGATCACATTGACAAGTATTTTGTTGGGACAGATCCCTAAAAGAAAATTTGCTGGGTAAGAGAATGCATCTTTTTAAAATGTTGGATAGCTTTCCAAATCATTTTATAAACCTAAACCTAAAAAGGTAAATAACATACTAATTTCACATATGACTGTTGATTTTTAAAACTTTTGGATATTAACAAATAGGATCCCAAAATACATCAAAAGAATAACATAGTGAAAAGGAATTTGAAAAACCCAGCAACCCTTTCTCATTAAAAACTAAAACTCTTAAGTAAAAATACAGACAAAAATCTACCAATACAATTATTTAACAAAAAACAATAGTAAATGTCATTAACTACAACTCTGAAACAATTTTAGTTAAAATTAAAAATTAGTTATGCCTACTTATTACATTTTTAAAAATAAATGAAATTGTAGCAAAGAAGACAAGAGAATCAGAACTTAACGCTTAGAATATAAATCTCTTTGGTGGTATGATTTGTGTAGTTAGTAATATCAAGAAACTGTATGAATTTTACCCCCAACTAAAAAGCTACTAGACTTAAAAGAATTTGGTGAGATGGCTTCATTTACGGTAAGTACTGTGTGTAACACTTATTAGGTATTCTCTATGGAAAGTAAGTACCTAAAAGTAGATACAAGGGACTCAGGGTGGAGCAGGGAATTTCATTTAAAGTAATGGTAAAAATTACACATTAATTTAGGAACAAATTTATCAAGAAATAGGATCAGGTTGAAGGGGGGAGGAATGGGAAAAAAAGAAGCAGCAGGATATGTTACGTACCGGTACAAATTCCCTATGATGAATGTTACCACTATGTATATCTAAAATGTCCTATTAAAATAAAATTTTTTTAAATTAAAAAAAATAGGATCATGAAGGAAATAGTGGTTAAATTCATAAAACATACAAAACAAGATCTGAGTAATGGAGAGGTACATTGTATCCCAGTAAGTAAATGTGATAAAACTTGATTTAGAGTCCTGATCAGTTTTTCATTTGGTCAGTATTATGAGAAAATTTAATATTAAAAAAATACATGCTTGAGATAACCAAGAAAATTCTAAAAAGAGCAGTATGGGAAGATTGCCTTACTGCTTAGCAGAAGATATCTTTCAACCCGTGTAAAGTCAGGTTAGTGTGATATTATTAATAGTAGACAAATCAAATAAGCAGCAGAAAGAAACAGAATGTAGTTCTAGAATGTATGAAAATTTTTATATAGATACTGGTTAACTGCCATCAAAAAATTTAGTTTGGATCTCTGTCTCACACATTTTACAGAAATATATTTTAGATAGATTAAAAATTTTTACACTGACAAAATTTTTAAAAAAGATCTAAGAGTCTACATATATAAGGGCAAGAAGACCATGTTAAATAAACCTGAAAACTCAGAAACTACAACAGATAGAAATTTTGCTACGTATTAAGCTATAGACCAAAACAGAGACTTTAAACCAAGAACTTTTGTAAACTGATGAGAAAAAAAACCCAACCCAAATAAATATTGTAGAATATTTACTCACAGAAGAGCAGATGGCCCATAAACATGAAAGATGTTTAAATCTATCAGAAATCAGAGAAATATAATTAAAATTATATCCACCAAACTGAAAAAGGAGTTGTAATGACCGTCAATGGTGGTGATTTAGAGGGAAACATACTCATGTTGTTTGTAGAAATGTGGATTATCACAGCTGGTTTTTGGGAAGGATTACAATTGTATATTAAAAATATATAAACCTTTGTACCTTTTGTCTTCAACACCACTGCTGGGAATCATCTGTGCAGTAGAATTAAAAGCATCTTTATAGCACTGTAGTGTAATGATGGTTGACAGCAATTAAATGTGTATTTCAAAATAGCTAATAGAGAGGATTTTGAATTTTCCCATCACAAAAAAATTATTAATGTTTGAGGTGCTGGGAATGTTAGTTGCTCTGATCTTATCATTGCACATTATATACATGTATTGAAGTGTTACTGTGTTCCCCATCAATATGTACAATTATTGTGTTAATTAAAATTTAAAAAAAGAACCATCCAATGGAAATTAAAACGCCAGTATATTAAAATATGTGTACAACAATATTTATTTCACCATTTTTATTGGTGCCCTTTTCTCCTCCAAAGAGAAAACAACCTGGAAATATACTTTCAAAATAAAGTTTTATTGCTTATTATTTATAAAAAATAAAATTTAGAGTTCATTAAGAATAAAAAGTAGTTTATAAAAAATAAAAGCACACACTTGAAAGTAGGTGAGCTTATGGGCCCCATAGCAAGGTGGAGCACACTGAAGAGCTTCCTCACTGGCTAAAACCATTGTTGTAACCACCAGTTGAAGGTTATCACCACTTAGATTTGAGGAAGTTGAGCGTAGTATGAGAAATAGTAAACGGTTACTAGTTCTCAAAAGAAAATAACTGGACTCCAGCAGTGTTGTATAGAATGCATTTTTTTTCACTGAGTAGCCAGAAGTTGCATTGATAGAAAATCTGATCTAACCTAAATGAAAATAGAATCATTGTCTTTATAATGTACTTACTCATTTAAAATATTATAGTTATACTATATAGTTAAACCAGTTGCTTAAAGTAAAATTGTTTTATAGTTTTAAGGAGAAAGCTTAAATGGACATAGATTAATTAATATACATGAGTACTTTAAATGTTGTTTTAAATACTTTCTTTCCTAAATTTATTCCATGTTGAAGGTGTTGATAACAGAACATGGCGATTTGGGAAACGGAAAGTTTTTGGATCCAAAAAACAGAATCTGTTTCAAATTTGATCACTTACGAAAGGAAGCAACTGATCCAAGACCCTATGAAGCAGAAAATGCAATTGAATCATGGAGAACTTCTGTAGAAACTGCACTGCGAGCGTATGTAAAAGAACATTACCCAAACGGGGTCTGCACTGTAAGTCAATGGTAGCCCTTTCCTTTTGTTATGCAAATATGGCTGAAATTTACACTAACTTTCAGAACATTTTATAACTTGTCACTCTTTTCCTAAGATTCTTTATTATTATTTTCAAAAACTAAGTAATGTGTTATTATGACCAAAAATGGAAAACTGATTATGTGTTCATTTAAATCCAAATACAAGGGCTGGGGATTTAGCTCAGTGATTAGAGTGCTTGCCTTGCAAGCACAAGGGCCTGAGTTCGATCCCTGGCACCACACAAAAAAAAAAAAAAAAAAAAAAAAAAAAAAAAAAAAATCCAAATACAAATTCTAAGACAAAGATAAAGGAGAAATGATACGACGAGATTCTTTAGTCTCATGTTCATGATTCATCTCCATTTTAGATTAAGTTCCTTTTAATGTGCAGGAATTTTAGAATCAGTAAAATTATTTGGAAGTGAAATTATCCTCAACTATTTTATAGTCACATTTCTTGTGTTTTTTTTACATGATTCTTTCATAGGTTTAATTTAGTTTTTCATGGGTGAAAACTGGTAGAAAGTAGGAGAACTTTTTGTTTTTGAACATTGGTAAGATTGTATCCAGACAGGCTCTTCAGCATCCTGAGTTTGTGTTTTATGAGGCCACTCTGTAACCTTAGAGACTTTTTCAAATGTATATATGCATATAAGACCATGAAAATCCTGTGCTTGAACTCCTTCGGAGATTTCCTATTGCACTTAGAGTGGAGTCCAGACATCTGAATGTGGCCTACACAGCAGAATAGTTGTGGCCTTCTGCTTACCTCTTCAACCTAAAGTGACCACACATCAGAGTTTATACCTGCTTTCCCAGCGTGATGCTTAATGTCACCAATAGCACCCAATTTTTTCTCAGACGTTTCCTATGAGGACAAAAATTTATATAATCTCCTCAAGAATAATTACAGAAATACAGAATAAAAACAGGAAATAAAGCAACATAAGGACAAGGGTGGGGAGAGGAAAAGGAAGTAAAAGGAATTAGGATGTGTTATGTACCAGCACCCCACAATGAATGTAATCGTTACGTACTACAAAAATGCACTAATAATTTTTTTAACTCTAAAAAATGTAACAACGTAATCTAAAATAAACATAAATTCTTTCAATTAAAACTTGTTAATTAGTATTATTTTACAGGAATATCTTAGTTACGAGTAAGGGGGTGACTGAGTTAGCCTTCATTTGTTCTTAGGGGGATTGAAAGGTCCAAATTATACATTACTTTTAAAGTAGTAGGGAAGAGGTGAAGTAACATCATAATACATCTTAAACATTTTCTTAATGACCCTTCTCAGTTATAAGTACATTGACTTCCTCAACAGGGGAAAGAGAGAGGAAAGGGAAAATATGGAAAATGATGAATAAACCTGCTGTAAATAGGGAGGGAGGGAGCAGAGGGGAGGGGCGGGGGAGAGGGGGGAGAACCAAGATGCATCATGTATAGGTACAGAATAAATTTAATGAATATGACCATTGTATGTAGAATGTACCAATACATGTTCTTGGTTTAAAATTTAAAAAAAAAAGTACATTGCCTTCCTAACTGTTAGTGATTTTAAAATGACCTCAGAAATGGCAGCCCCTAAGATTATAAAGTGGCCAAAAATGACAGTCACAAACTAGGTACAATTTTTACTTGAATGGAAATAATTACATTGGTATCTATATGTTTAAATAAATTTCCTACTTAAGATCCTTGTGTTTGGAATGAAAGCATATGTCTAGGAGGCTTATGAACATTTTACAGTAAAGTTAATTTTACTGAATAAGTTTTACTTTATCAATTGTGAACTCCTTTGTGATCTAATAATTTGCTCAGATGTACATATTTGAAAATTTATTTTTCTAGTTGTTATGAGAGAATGAGGACCTACTTTGTATCCTTTTATGCATTTCTGCCAAACTGCTGTACATTTTTCAGTATTTTATAGATGCTTAAGGTTGTGCATTCATGGCACTAAGTTCTAATTCTTGGTTTTGCTTTGTTTTTTTCACCAATAAGGTGTACGGTAAAAAAATAGATGGACAGCAAACCATTATTGCATGCATAGAAAGCCATCAGTTCCAAGCAAAAAACTTTTGGTAAGTTAAACATTTGTGTATTGAGGAATTTTGATATTGTTTATATTCTTTGGGGCTAAATCTTGTTCGTGTATGACTGAATAACATAAACATGATATGAAATTTCAGTCTCTTAGAAAGAGAAGCTGTTTGTTCAGTAATCTGCCTAATCATTAAAGGTAGCAGTGAATCTGATGACATTCTATGAAAAGAACATAGGAGAGAGCACAGTGTTTTTGGAGACTGGCACCAGAAACCTGATAGCATGAGTCTGTGCAAGCAGACCAGTTGGCAGCCCCACATGCTCACTCTGAGAATGGGTGGTGTCCTGAGTGAAATTTTGCCTGTTCAGAATTCTGAGGTTCCCCAAGACTTTACAGGTTTAGAATTGAATGAAATATTTACTTTTTTCCCCTTTATTTAATATATGATGAGATCATCAGAGTGCATTAGTCTTTGACTTACTAGCCTAGCAGTTGGTTGGTACTGTTAGGGGTAAATGAACAGGAGTCAGTATCTCAAATGGACCAGTTTGGGCTGTGGCTCAGGTTTGCTCCCCTGCTTAACCATCTCAGAAATAAGTGCAAGGTTTCAAGGGTAATTGGGAATATTTGGAGGAATGCATACCCAGCATCATGAAAGGATAATCATTTCCATCTTTAAATAATAAGCTGCAGTTTCCTAAACATTTTGACATAATAAAGTTACTTTTATGGACTTAATACAAACATTCTTTTAGCTCTAAAAATATGTACCATTAACCTACCAAAATCCTAAAGCAGTGAATCTTTGCAAAATTATAATTATATATTTGTGCCAGGAAATATATAATATAATCAACCTTGTTGAAACTGAACTACTATTAAATGAAAATTATTGTTACTAAGTTTCACTTTAAAATCTGTTGGAGTTGTTAAATTACTAATTTTCAAAAATATAACTCCTTTGGACTTTAGCATATATAAAATGAAAGAAGTCTGTCTTTTGATTTTTCTATTTCGCTTCATAGATTGGTATTTTGTCCTAAACTACTACTATGAACATTGTATCATTGAAGTTCACTTTT
Organism: Hystrix cristata; assembly: GCA_004026905.1. Taxonomy (NCBI): domain Eukaryota; kingdom Metazoa; phylum Chordata; class Mammalia; order Rodentia; family Hystricidae; genus Hystrix; species Hystrix cristata. Next base: position 11,720 of record PVJO010008603.1, on the reverse strand, counting down.
GGGGAGGGGGTGTTGGGAATCAAACTCAGGGCCTCTACCACTGAACTAAATCCCCAACTCCTTCACTGTCTAGAAAAGATTAATTTTGTTTTTGTAAGCTACAAAATAGTATGACACCATAATCTCAGTAAAACCTAAATAATTAAATGCACATAAATAATACAACAGTTTCTCTAAAATACAGGTAGAAAAAAATGAAACCACACTAGTCACAGGTGTTTTTTAGATTTCACTAGCGACCTCTTCCTGGTCTCAACTGTTTCCTCAGTGATTACTAGTGTTAGGGGCTTAAGAAATGTTGAGGTAATGCATATTTTGCATATTTGTAATTTAGAAGTAATGCAATGGGGCAAACTCTTAGTAAGGCTGGGACGTTGGGACCATCTTTTTCATTTGTGAAGGGATGTTATTTACTCAGTTTCATTGACTCTTAATATAGTAATGTTTTTGAAAGAATCTTTTTGGTTTTTGTTTTGTTTTTTTTTTTGGTTTTTCCCTTTTTTGCATTGCTAGGAATAGAACCCAGGGCCTCACATACGTTAAGCAAGTATTGTATTACTGAGTTATATCCACAGCCCCTGAAAGAATCTTGAAATAGTTTTCAAGTCAGTACCATTAATTACTTGGTTTGGATTTTTTTTTTACCTTTTATAATCAATAGTAATACATATTTGAATATTGTCATAATAATCATTAATGTATATGCTTAAAACTCACTAGTTGCTTACCTAAATAAGAGAAATAACTTCTTTTAGAATTATGAACCAAAAGTGAATAGACCTAGATTCTTTTCTGAGCCAAGCTTCTCTGTATACTTTTAGATGAGTCACTCAAAATCAAAACATATTACAAATTTATTTATTTTAGGGAACATATGCATTGTTCTAATAGTTTTAAAATGTTAGGTGTTAAGTCTAGAAATGAGAGTATTATCACACTGCAGACTTATGATTGGGTAGATTACAAAAATATTGAAAGTAACTCATACAATTTTATAGCAAAAGCCAGCGTGGCAATCCATTAACTTTGTCGTGATTTTGGAAAAGTACAGTCTTCCGAAAAGGTAAAGGGTATTAATTTGCATATCAAAATGTCTTTAGTGTGCAAAGAGCAAATAGGCAAAAAAGAAATAGAAAGAAAAGACTGTCAGAAAGTCTGACTGTGAAAAGACTGTCAGAAAAATAGGGTAAAATTCACTAGTAGACAAAAAATGAATAACACACATACTACTCATAATATCTCAGTTTCCTACTAGGAATTTGTATGAATTTGTGTACCAATACCATTTCACAAAAAGGTATCCTTTATGTAGAAAACTAAACCTAAAGTCAGAAAAGTGATACTTAAAACCATACCTTTTCCTTCCACATATCTAAACCTATTCAAGGATATTACACAACATTTCCTAGCCATTTAAAAAAGTTTATTTGGTGCTCTCATTTGGTAGATGTTAAATTGCTCCGATTGTGTATTATGAAAGGACCTGATAGTCTAAACATTTGTTCAGTTTAATCTTAATTAAAGCATAAGTGATTCAATTGAAGAAGTAGCTTAACTTTTTTCTCTAAGAAATATCTTAGTTTTGAATTGTATTTTTAAGTCTTAACTTTAGAATTTTGAAGTTACATCCATTATGTAGGTCTTTCTTAGGAGTAGGGTGAAGATTAAATACAAAGGGGTGATTAAAAAATACAGGGAAGGTTTAAATTCTTTTAAATTATTACAGTAAAAGCCACATTGCCATTAATCCCCCTCACCTTGAACATACTTATGTGATTATACTTTCTATTTTCTGAAATAGTTCTGGAATCTTGGGTATCTTTACAATATGTGATCAGAAATACAGTGAATGCAGCTGCTTAGAGCCATCTAGTGAAAAAGCAGGCTCAAAAAATAACAGTGTGTCTCCATCTATCTTATTCACCAGATGTGACACTGTGTAACTTGTAGGTCTTTACCCCAAGTCAAGATGACCGTGAAAGGTAAACATTGGAATCAATTCAAGACCTCAAAGGCAGCTACAACAATATAACTGAAGCCTCTCATGAAAGAGGACTTCCAGGACTGCTTGAGAGAGTGGAAAAAACAATAGGATAAGTGTGCTCAAAGCAAGGGAAAGTACTATTTTGAAGGGAATTAATGTCAGTGTGTCTTCTACTGTAAAATTTTTTTCAAATTTAAATACATTGTATTTCACTATCATACCTTATTTGTCTTGCACCTATTCTTAACTTTTTAATTCTTTTGAATATTTCATTGGTTGAGAAATAAATGTCCAGCATCTATTCCCTACACTTTGTCACACTATAGCATTAAATTTAAATCTTAAGCTTAATATTGATTCAAATTATTTTCCCTACCTTATTTACAGCTGCTGTTTTTATTTTTAAGGAATGGTCGTTGGAGGTCAGAGTGGAAGTTTACAATCACGCCTTCAACCACTCAGGTGGTTGGCATCTTGAAAATTCAGGTACAAAATTTTAAAAGTTTGTTTATGGATTTCCAGATAATTCTGATCAGAGAAATAACTAACTTAATAAGTTTATATTTTCGCAGTACACCGTACCTTTTCTTCTCCAGATCTTTGTTGCGGGGTGATGGGAAAAAGAAGTAGTAGTGGTTTAAATCTTTTAAATAACCTTGTAATTTGTTCTCTAGTCATCAGAAATCTGCAAGGATAGCTGACACATTCTAAAACACAGCTAAAATGCTGCCATTTGGTCTGCACCTCATACAGTTTGTTCATCTAAGCATCTCCCAAGTTTGAGTTGTGTTGTTCTACCATCTGAATTGAGTGGAGTATAATATATGTGTGTGGATGTATAAATATATATTATATGCCTATATTAGTATATATAATCATATACTACATATGTTTTTTTAAATATCTTCTGTACTCATATTTGGCTTCATTCAGTTCCACTAGAATTCTTTGATAATGAAGGTACTAATCTTTTTCTATTTTGGCTTATTCAGTACATTTGTTGATCAGCTGTCATGAAAGGTATTATGTTAAGAACTGTAAAAGAAAAAAGATGAATCATACACTGCTGCTTTGTTATCTGACTCCTGTATACATTTCTAGTCTTCACATTACTTTATGTCTTGTCCCTGTCCCTTAGAAACCAGAGAACAGAAATTAAAAGCATGGAATTTGAAATCAGACTGTCAGGGTTTGAATCCAGCTCAGCTGGTTACTGTTTGTGTGACATCAGAAAGTTATTTGAGTTTGTATGTTTTGCCATCCATTAAAAAGTAGTTAAACCTGGGTGGCGTGGCATATCCCTGTAATCCCAGGACTTGAGAAGCTGACACAGGAGAATTTACCATGAGTTCGAGGCCAGCCTGAACTACATAGCTAAATCCTGTATGCAAAATAAAAAGCTTGTATGATTGTTTGAGGATTATTAATATTGAGTGAAATGATTAGAACAGAACCTGACAGTGCTCTGTGAATAATAATAACTATTATTGTCAACATTCCTTTCGGGTGGGCCTCAGTAGCTCTTACCTGGATAATTATGGCACTTCTGAAATGATGCCCCTGGTTCCATCTTCAATACTTACTATAGTGGCTGACATGTAACCACATGTTATAGTGTTTGAATTGCTGGATTCTTTGCCATTTCATCATTAGTTTTTGCCATCTGAAAGATTAATTTTTTTAAAATTTAAACCTGGATGTGTTATTTTCCTAAAGATCATTTAGTGGTACACACTTACCTGCCAGACTCCAGGCATATTCATATGGCATTCAGGGTTCGAAGTTGACTAGTCTGCTATCTGTGTGTTTCTCCAGCTCTTCTTCCCTTCCTCCCATTTTTATATGCATTCCAACCACAAATAACTTTAGTCCTTTCTGATGTATGCTGAGGTTCATTTAAAATCCTCTGAGAGAGTCTTAAAATATTGCTGATGTGTCTTGTACAACCCCTTGTGTTGGAATACAAGGTTAGGGACTATGTCATTTTAAAAGCTGTGTATTTCCACAATCTTATGTGGTGGCAATATTTATACTATTAATGATTATTGAATAAATTCACGTGTGTAATTTGGGGAATTAAATGTTTGGTGGTGATACACAAAAGAGAAGCAGCATTTTGAAAGGATTTACTGTGAGCTTAATTTTATGTATCTTCGGTTTTGCTACCAGTAAAATGGCTGTGAGGTAAAATGTGTAGCAGTGAGGTCAGTGGAAATCATTCACTTTCCTAAATAATTACACCAGTATCTAGTCTTCTCACTAGATTGAGGGTAAGAAGAGTCTTGGAATTCTAAAGGTCTAATGCTCAGTAAAGAAGTCTGGGCTAGACCTGAAATAAGCAGTCAACTGCATTGGTATAATTGCTGAATGTGCTTTCTGTTGTTTTTCTAATAGGTTCATTATTATGAAGATGGTAATGTTCAGCTAGTGAGTCATAAAGATATACAAGATTCCCTAACAGTGTCTGTAAGTAATTCCACAATAAAATAAAATGCAATCTAATACTTACATAAATCCACAGCAGTTTTAGAATTCACATTTTAAGTTATATTTCTGCTTCAGATTAAAGCATTTTCAGATAGATCAAAGATGGTAAGTTATTGTAGTTCTGTACCTACAGTTTTTAGCAGTTTTATTGAGCTATAGTTTATATACCACTCTGTTCAGTCTTTTTTTTTTCTGTTCAGTCTTTTAATGTGTAAAATTCAGTGTTTTTAGATTAATAGGGTTGTATAGTAATCACTACAATCCAAATGTAGAACTTCTTCATGTTTCTTTAAAGAAATCCTATGACTTTTAGCAGTCATGCATGTATCATTCTCCCCAGCTTCTCTCCCAGATCTCTCCGTACCCTGAGCTACCATTTACCTATTTTCTTACTATGGGTTTGCCTATTCTGGACACTTTGTATAAATAGAATGGTAATAGTATGTGAACTTTTGTAACTGACCTCTCTTTCACTTAGCATGTTTTCAGTGTTTGTCCTTGTTGTTGGATCCAGTATTGATACTTCATTCCTTGTCATTACCAAATAAATACTTCATTGTATGGATATATACATTTGGTCATCAGTTGATCATTTCTGTTGGTTTCTACTTTTTGCTGCTTTAAGCATTTATGTACTTTTTTTTGTAAAAACATTTTTCTTTGATAGATAGATGGTAGAAGGGAGGGAGGGGAGGAAGGAAAGAAGATTTTCTGGGTCATGTGGTAAGTGTGTTTAACATTTTGAGGAACTTCCAGACATTTCTCAAGTGTCTGCACCATTTTGTGTTTCTACCAGCAGTGTGTATGAGGGTTCCAGTTTTTCCATATCCTCGCTAAAACTCAGTTTTTTTTTTTTTGTTTTTGTTTTTATCGTAGTCTTCCTAGTCAATGTGAAGTGACATTTTGTGGTTTCTGTTAACGATTTTCCTGATGACTAATGTTGTTGAACATCTTTTCATGTGCCTGTTGGCTTGCATATCTTGAGGGAATGTCTATTCACTTCTTTTGCCAATTCATAATTGTTTATTTGTGAATTACAGTTGTCTTATTCATTATTACTGAGTTGAAATTGTTGTTTATATATTCTAGGTACAGGTCTCAGATCAGATACATGATTTGCAGACATTATTGTCACTCCATGTTGTTTTTTTGCTTTCTTGATTTTATTTGTGGAACAGAACTAGTTTTGATGTAGTCTGATGTATTTTTTCTTTTACCTTTTGTGCTTTTAGTGTATTAATAGAACCATTGCCTGACCCATTTCATGAAAATTTACTTCAGTGATTTCTTTTATGTGATTTTATTGTTTTAACTCTTACATTGAGGCCTGTGACCCTGCACCTAACTTCAAAGCTGTGCTTTATGTTTTCTTTCCTCTAGCTATTTGGATTGTTCAAGAATTTTTGAATTAAGAAAAATTATTTTTAATTACAAAAAGTTTTTAACTCAAGAGAGCATTTACAAGGAGGGGGAGGTAAAGAGATGTGTTAGGTACACATGTAACAACCTCCCTCAATGAATGTAATCATGTACTGCCAACATGTACTACTAAGTTGTTTTTTTTAATCAAAGAACAGAAACATTTACAAATATGTTAGGCCAAGTGCTACATGAGAAGAGAAGAAGCCTGTTTTTCACAGGTTTTTGTTAGCACTTAGGTGATTTCCACTTCTGTGCCAACTTTTACACTCCTTGCAGAATTTACCCATGAAAGAAAGCTACTGAATCTGGACTTTCATGAGACATTGTATCTCATATAGTGAGGTATCTTGCATAATTATGATGTAATATTGTTTGCATAATGAGAGTATTTGGTATGCTCTTTGGGGAGTTTGACATTAAGGAAAAATTCTTCCAAAGAGAGACTTAACCAGAAAATTATAAATTGTGGAGTTATAAAAGTTGGTCATGGTGTTGGGGATTTTAACGTAAGTGGTAGAGGGCTTGGTAGGCCCTGAGTTTGATTCCCAGCACCCCCTGCCCCCGAAAAAACAAAAGGTGGTCAAAGTAATTACACTAATACACTAGTTAAGTTTGAGTTTTTCAGGAATATTTATTTCATTGTATGAGATTTTGATTAAGTCATTGCTTTTGAAAAGACAGAACCCCATTACATGAATGTATATACATATACACACACATACATATACATATATGCATATATTAGAGATTTTTACTTTTAACACATTTTATTAAAAAATATAAATTTCTGTTGACTTTTCTATTAGGAAAAATGAAAACAAAACCCTATGTTGGCAAATTAAAATTTTTTTCTGAAATATTTAAATAGTAGAATAAATTCATCTTAAACTTTAAAATAGACCCTTCCTAATTGGTAAGTTTTTATATCACATGGTAAACATTACTCAGTAAATATTTAACAGTAAGTGAAGATAGTCATTTGAAAGAAGTCAGACATTTAAAAGAAGTTAAGCACTTCTTACTGGTATATCAAGTATTATAATTGAAGTTTTTAATCATTGTGGGTTTAACTTACCCTAAGACTCTACACTCATTCTGTGAACTTTTAGAATTTCTTTGTCAGGTTCTCTTTGGATTTAGAATAATTGATCTTATAGTTTTCCCTTTACTTTTTATAATATTTATCTGTGTTATTTAATAAGTTATAACATTTCATTATCATACATACATTTTAAAGTAATAGTAGTTTAGTTTTAAATTACTATTTTATTTACTTTTGGTTTTATTTTTCATTTAGAATGAAGTGCAAACAGCAAAAGAATTTATAAAAATTGTAGAAGCTGCAGAAAATGAATACCAGGTATGAGTCTTCAAAAATATCTTATAATTTATATTCATTTTGAGTGGCACTGAAATTTTACTTTGAGCTGTAATCCTGAATTTTTTCATTGTTTTACTATATAAAAGAAATGGCCTTTTGTGTGTTTGCTTTTAGCACCAGGGAAAATTGGAAAGTGTAGTCCAAAAAGATGGCAAAAAAAACTGAATTTAGTTAAGATTTTGTGTTTTAAAAATACCAAGACTTGGCTTTAGCCAACTGAAATTTCTAATTAGTGGTCAAAATATCCCAAGCTCTTCAATAGCCATTTTGTTTCCCATTGGAAATTTTAATTTAAGAAATGTTTCCTGAGCCATTTGGTTGTATATAATATGCTTAAGTCACATTTCAGTTTGTGCTCTACTGTTTATATTATCTGTTTCCAAGCTACACATTTGAACTTAAAGCACTTAATTTGTGGATTAGATAAGTTTCTACCCTTCATAAATAGTAATTCATGGATTGTTCTGAGTGAAATAGTAAAATAGATTCAAAATGAGGACATAGACATCAAACCTAATTTGCCATTTTATATCATTAAATTTATTCAAAATGATTATATGCTTTTTCTTACAGCATCTTTTAAAAGCATGTCAGGATTTTTGACTATTTAAGAGCATTGAAGTAGTCTGCTTAAATAAAGATTGCTCTAAAATCATGTTAAAAATTGTTTTATTTCTTTCATTTGTTTTAAATTTCTAACTACTGTTTTTCATAGACTGCCATCAGTGAGAATTATCAGACAATGTCGGACACTACTTTCAAAGCCTTACGTCGACAGTTGCCAGTTACACGTACTAAGATTGATTGGAACAAGATCCTTAGCTACAAGATTGGCAAAGAAATGCAGAATGCATAAGATGAACATTGCATGACCGGATCATTTTAGTGTCTGCGTTTAAAAAAATTATTGCAGAAGTGTTCAGAACTGTCAAGCTGCCCAGTCAGACGGGCTGTTGCCATTTAAAATCAGTGTAATTAGTTTGGTTAGAGCACAAAGCTTAGCTAATCAACCATTATTTTCTTTACTGTTGTTCAAAAAGGATTGAAAAAAATGAATTTAGTTTAAATGTCTTTTACTTTCTGTTATTCCTTTATTACAATGAAGAGCTGATTCCTCTAGTTTATGGTTAAAATTTTTGAAGTATTACAAAGATATTTTACTTAGTATAACCCTGAAATTGTCTTTTGGCTTATGAAATGGGTAACTTTTGATATTAGCCCAATTCTTTTTAATGGGGTCATTAATAGACATTCTAGTTTAAGGTGGTTGATGGACTTAGCCATATATGCTGCTAAAGAAATTGTCTACCTTTTCCCCCTCACCTCTTCCACTTATGTAAGATTGAGATCAGAGGGAAAGCATTTTCTATATCAATTGTGTTTAAACCTTTCAGTAAGGTTATTTAGCTAGCTTAGTGTTTAACTAAACTTTTTTTTTTAAAGAAGGCCAAGGTCTATTGCTGTTTTGAGATTCTGAAATTAAATGAAAATACTTATCTCATAAATGCATCTAATGCTTTTTTTCTTGTGACAGTTATGCAAATTAGCTTGAATTTCGTATGTCCCTGAGTTATTTTTATCATAAAGCCACAAATATAGTATAACAAGGCAAATTGTAATATATATAATCCTGAACTCATGACCATGTCTCAGTTTATTTTTTTCCTTGGATTGAAATGTACTGAAATTCAGTGTGACATTAAAATGCAAACTTTCCTATTTACTTGAGTAGAAAATCACTTAACAGTGAGTCATATACTATTTTAAAATACTTTCTTTGGATATTGTAATTCTTAACTGGTTGTAAATTAGAAAAGCTGAGAGTACATATGGTGTGTAATCACAGTCTAAGTCTTTCCATCTTCCTATGCATCATAAGCATGTCTGTAATACTTTAAAAAATAGATACACTACAGGAATTTCAAACCTGTGGTGAATGTTAGCATTTACTATAAGGAGTTGGGTGGATTTATGGTTTCATTCAGTAGAATTTGGTTTCTTACACTTGAGTGAAATCCATTCCTCACATACTCCTGCAGACATCTGGGCCTGGAAGTTTTTTTTTAAACACCACTTTTATTATGTACAATAAAATATTTCATTAGCTTGAATTGTATAGATTTTTAAAAATTCAATGAAAGCATGTTTAATTTCTTTTTAAAAATCACTGTTGGGCTTTGAGAGCATTGAGAATATAATCTGAAATTAAGACATTTTTGGCTAAATCATTTTCTCTTTAGTTTTACAAGTTGTGGGTATTGGGATTCCTAAGGAAAATGAATGGTACGTGAATTACCTGTTCACTTTTTAAAAATATATTCAGAAGTTTGAGGATGATTCTGAACTAAATACTGGATAAGTCTGGAGTTGATTAGTTGTGTTATGTGGGCTGTCATGGGTTTCTAGTCCATAAAGGGGAATACCTTTTGCTTGGTTATGTAACTTAGAATACATGCTTGAAGATGCATGCAAATGTTTTTAAAATTTGCATGTTATTTGTCAAAATTTGTCAAAAATAATTTAGAACTCATGCTGAAATAATGGTTGCACAATAGTCTAGTTTTTTATAGTCCTCTTTTAGCTTATGAATAACATTTTACTAAAGGAAAAGATGAAACCCCAGAGCATCCTAAAGCTCAGAGACATTCTTTCAATAGGAAGACTAGTGGCTCTTGTGTTGAATAGACTGTAGTGCAGAGGCAAGGGCCGAATTGGAGGAACAAGTAGGAGACTGTTGAGGTTGTTCAGTTGAAAGAGAACGTTGGCTTGGGTGAAGGTGGTGGTAGCTAAAGAGGTGATGAAGCAGTGAGTAAAATCTGTAAGATTTGCTGAGAGTTGTGGAGCATGATCAGGGAATGCGGAATATGAGTGTTTTGAGTTGGGGAAGATTGTACAAGGAGCAAGCAGGTGTTTAGAGGCAGGGATCTGGTCAGGAGGTCAGTTTTAGATTTCAAGGTGAGATAGCAGTTAGATACAGGAGATAGAATATACTAGGTTTGAAGAATGGGAAAGTGAATAAGCCTGGGCAAGTTTGATAGCCAAGAAAATGGAAGACTTCTCCAGATTGGTGATAATTGATTTAGGGTGACACCAGGATATATAAAGAGGACGTGAGAAGAGATGGTGAAAATGTGGCACTGTCAGGGGATTATAGGTATGTTCAATTAAGAAGCTAAAAGGAATGAACTAGAAATGTAGGAACTAACGGTTAGAGTATGATGTGCTTAAAATGGAGATTTCTAAGAGTTAAGAGTTATTAGTAATAAGTATGACCAAGAAAGTGACTAGCTGAAGGAAGAGAAGTGTAAACAGCGTGAAACCTAGGGTTGGAAAGATCATGTCTGAATACTGAAATCAAGAATTCTTGAGTCAGGTGTGGTGGCACATGCCTGTGATTCCAGCATTCTGGGAGGCTGAGGCAGGAGGAATCACAAGTTCAAGCTCCGCATGGGTAACTTAATGACTTAATAGGACCCATCTCAATATAAAAAGAAGAAAGGGCTAGGGATATAGCTCAGCATGCGGTACCCAAAAAAATAGAAAAAAAAAATTCTCGTAGAAGCTTTTTCCCCAGACTATGTAGATGTTCCTGTATAAAGACTGGCAATAGTGTTACCTCCCCCAGTAAACCCATCGTAAGTTGAAAATATTAATGGTCAAAAATGCATGTGATGCATAAATACACAGCCAAACATCATAGCCTAGCCACCTCAAACATTCTCAGCATAGTTTACACTTGGGCTAAATCATCTAACACAAGCCTATTTTATAATAAAATAATGAATATCATGTAATTTATTAAATAGTGAAAGTAAACAGAATGGTTATGTAGGTACACTTTTACACCTTTGAAAAGTCATAAATTGGGGAAAATTTGTACCTTGATGTACTATGTTCTGATTACATTTTTATGAGTTAGATAAATACATGTACAGATGTTTGTGAGGCTTTCCTCGTTTGAGATTTTGGAAACTAAAATAGGAACAAGAGCTTTTAAAGAAAGTTGTCCTGGAAGTTCTGGTTTATTATAAAATGTTCCCTAAAAGGGATAGTCTTAGGAAAGCTAATTAGGAACAACTACTGATAATTATGTATCATTTGAGTGGCCCTTTCTATGTTTCAAATCACTTTAACTTTTAATAACCATACTGAAAACTTTCAAATAATGGACAATCCTTTCAAAAGATCTTTCATACCAGGTCATAAGTTTGTGTGCTGACCTGCTGTAGGGTTTAAATCTATAAAGGCACATTTAGTGAAGAGTTAACAGTGATTTTGTAATGCACACATTTCAAAACATCCCAAGGAGGATGTGTATTTCTGTTTACTATTTCTGTTTACTTCTTTAAGATGATTTATTTATAGGGACAGTCAAAATGTACTTGCCAGTCTTTAAAGTGTAGATTTGGGGGCTTGAAACCGTGAGTATTTTTTATTTATTTATTT